>JAIUZE010014460.1:0-44114 GCA_022085475.1 Heliosperma pusillum | reverse complement strand
ATACGAAATGGATTGAATCATGTATGCGTTCAGGGAAGGTTTTACTCCCGTGGATGCCCATAATCATACTTGCCATGTACACGATGCTAGTGCGTTTCATTTACCGTGAGAGTGGTCGTCGTCGTGTCGTCGTCTTTGCATGCGTGATTTCATGATATTATTCATGGTCATTGCATGATTGGGCATCGTCGTTCTTGAATGCGTGATTTCATGATATTATTCATGGTCATTGCATGATTGGGCACCGTCAATGTCTTGGTTCGTGAATGGATGATAATATGTTGGATTTGTTGTGATCATTGCATGACTTGACTTTGGTTGTCTGTCGAGTCTCAATCTTATCAAACTTATACCGCTAACGGTGAGATGCAAGCCCTAGTGAGCGTATTC
This sequence comes from Heliosperma pusillum, assembly GCA_022085475.1. Taxonomy (NCBI): domain Eukaryota; kingdom Viridiplantae; phylum Streptophyta; class Magnoliopsida; order Caryophyllales; family Caryophyllaceae; genus Heliosperma; species Heliosperma pusillum. The sequence continues at coordinate 43,724 of JAIUZE010014460.1, read as the reverse complement.
GGTTGCCTAAGAGTGTCTTCCCCGAGTCTTTGAATAACATGATGGATTCGAATTTGTATTCCATATGCTCTTATCGTCATATATTGAATTGCCTATCTATTCTTATCGTTTCTCACATGTATATCTATATGTATGCATGCTCTACTGTTGTATTTCCTTCTATGTACGTTTGATGTGATATGGCTGGGAGAACCCGGAGTTACTCCCCACTGATTGTGGCGTTCATGTTTTTCATGAATGAACAGGTTGCTTGCATGGATGGCCTTTTTGCTTGACATTTTGGGTTCGGGTGTGAGCTAGCGGGCGTTGTCCCTGAATAAAACACCTCTAGACGATTTTAGCTTGTTTGCTAAACACTTTTACTTTGTTAACACTTTGAGAGACTACGTCTCTTTGTTATATTCCGTACTTAGTTTGTAATATTTTGACACTCCTCGTTTTATCTATCTTGCATGTATAAAAGTTTTTTAAAACTTCATATTTCCGCATATTAATTCACATGCTTGTATGTTTTATATTTCCGCATTCGCGAGGGTTGTCACAGCAGTTTCACAAAGTAAGGTTTACGACTCACACCACAAAGTCCAAGATTCACAAACCATAGGCGCAAGATTCACAAAATAAAGGCCTACTTTCACAAAGTCAATTCCTATGTTTACAGCAGTTTCACAAACTAAGGTCTTAGACTCACACCACAGAGTCTAAGATTCACAAACCGTAGGCATAGGATTCACAAAATAAATGCTTACTTACAAAAAGTCAATTCATATGTTCACAACAGTTTTACAAAATAAGGTCCTAGACTCACAAAACAAAGTCCAAGACTCACAAACCTTATGGGTAGGATTCACAAAATAAAGGCCATGTTTGCTTTAGCCATGTATGCAAATCATTCTTTGATGTAGCTATCCTCTTGAAAAGTATTTCAACAAAACACAGTGTCTATCAGATGACATCAAAACATAAGCGCAAGAAGTCTAGATGATTAATTTTGTGCAAAACAAAGCTACAATAACGGAAGTGAACTATGAAATTACGAAAAATAAAGTAGATTAACCGTAAGAGGCAGAAAGTAATAATAATCACAAAAGTCGATCATGATACGATGAGGAAAAACCGCATAAAATTAGGATTTCAAGTTGAATATGCACAGTTAAGGAAACCGCCATAGAAAGTATAATAAATCGAAAGGAGTACTACTTACAATAATATGCAAGAATACAATGTCAAATTCGGAAATTGAGGAAATCGGAAACTGAAGGTGATGACTACGCAACATAGAAGAAAAAACAAGAAACGATAGAGCTGAAAATAGGCACAAAATCTGCAATAAGTGAATTAGGACTAGTAGAGTTTCAAATTAATTACAAGATTAATAAAAAACGGAAGCTCAATTAGAAAATAAACAAAGAAGTTGTGGAAGAAATTTGTACGGAGGAAAGCTAGGTAAGATGAAGGAAAATTGTTCATAATTACCTAAATTAGCACGAAATCGTTAAAGATCTTCATAGGAAATGGAGAACGGAGTCGGTGCAGGCGATAATGAACAAGTGGCGATGCAAATGGCGACGAAAATCCGAAAATTAAAGGTGACGACTACGACGACATAGAAGCAACAAACAATAGAGCTAAAGATACGCACAACATTTGCAATAAGTCAACTAGAATGAGTAAATTTTCAAATTAATGACGTAAGAAATCAAAACGAAAGCTCAATTAGAAAATTAACAAAGAATTTGGCAAAGAAATTTGTAAAGAGGAAAGCTAGAAAAGATGATGAAAATCATTCATAATTACCAAAATTAGCACGAAATCGTTGAAGATGTTCATAGGAAATGGAGATTGGAGTCGTTGACGGATATAATGAACAAATAGCGACGAAAATGGCGATGAAATGTAGAAGATAAAGATCTCAGCTCACTAACATAGAGAAAGATGAAATAGAAAGGAGACTTGAGTAAATGAGCATTGATAGCGTTGAATTCAGGTTTTAAGTATTTCAACGTGGCACAATCTGGTGCCTTAAGTTCTTCTTAATTGGACGGTGGAGATGAGTGCAGCTGCCTTACCCTAAGAAGGGTGGCTCACATGATTCAATTTATATATATAAATATATATATATATATATATATATATATATATATATATATATATATAGGGTCAGGATCCGGTGAGAACCACTAACATAATGAGAACCGTGAGAACTCTCACTAAGTCTCTACCAAATCTTGTTTCGAAAGTTTTAATGGATCATTTACAATTAGTGTAGTTTATTCAAGCAAAATATTTGCAGTAACTAAACAATATTTATTGATTATATTTAAAAATATGTACTTAATGTGAATAAATTCAATTAGGTAAATTAAAACTACTCTAAATGCATCAAAACGAGCACTAGGTGCATGAAAATTGTTACATGCATGAAAACATTTATTAGGTGCATGAAAATAACTAGCTCTATATGCATGAAAATGAGTAGTAGGTGCATTAAATCTGTTAGATACATGAAACTGACTACTAGGTGCATTAAAAAGAGTAAAATCTATTTCGACTCGATTTCCGTCAGTAACTTATAAATTTTCGGCCAAGAAATATGTTATCTAGCCATAATATTCAACGCCGAATCCAAATATTTCGTTACTTTTAAAGAATAAATTTTGTAAGGCGGAGTTCTCACGGTTCTCATTATCTTAGTGGTTCTCACCGGATCCCAATTCTATATATATATATATATATATATATATATCTATATATATTATATATATATATCTATATCTCTCTCTCTCTCTATATCTCCTCTCTCTCTCTATTCTTCTTGTGTGTGTGTGTGTGATAAGTGATATTTTGTACTAATTTATCCCCCGTTTTAGCTCGGTTTCTACATGATTTATGCACTTTGTTAAGTGATTAACGAGCTAATATTGCTATTCTAGTTGTTTTGCGTGCTTTGTCTCGTTTTATAGGAAATGAAGTGGTTTTGCTATATTTTCTTACTATTTGGAGCAAAGGAACTAGAATACGAGTTTTCGAGGAACCAATGATAGCAATTTCACGATTTGACTACGATTCCGCTACATCCTTCCTCGAATGGACTTATCTTGGACTTTGACTTTGTTTCTCAAAGGAAAACATCAACCCAAGTCAAAGGAGGACTAGCCCAAGCCCAATTACGTGTTACATTGACCAAGACCAAGGCATAGGATTCCGTGCCCAAAGACGAAATTGGAAGAGACGGAAAATCCATCTGGGTTACATACCCGATCGGATTACCACATACCCGATCGGGTATGTTTGCTGATGGACGTCTCTTGGCTCTTCTTCTACCAAGCTTTAATGGAGTGTTTTAAGGCTTTGTCTAGGGTATGAATTTGGACGAAATGCAGCAGCCATGCAGCCCTATAAAAGCCAAGGATCACAACACAATTTGGAGAACAACTTATAATTCACAACCTGGAATTACACAATTAGCATACACATTTACATACAAGTTTTTAGATTATAGTTTATGCAATTCTAGACTAGTTTTTACAGCAATTTCCTAGTACTTCTTTAGTGTTTCAATAAGCATTTGTCATTACATTGGGTTAGATATTTGTTCTTTATTTTCTTTCTTACATAATTTGCATTCCAAACTCGGTAATCTTCTATCCTTGATTTACTTATGCAATTTTCATCATCATGAACTTTAATCTCATTAGTCTTGTTTTCATATTATTGTTGTTAGGAAATCCACATAAAAGTAATCTAGTTGAAACTAAAATATTGTTTAATATGTCACATTCTATTTTGCCTAATCATATAATAATCATCATAGAATTCATCACTAGAATCATTATTAATATAATCACCGTAATCATTGTAGTACTTTTATTTCATAGTTTAATATTGTTCATCATTTTCCTCTTAATTTACTTAATCACATAAATTAGATATAACATTGTAAGATTATCATTGTGTAAATACAATAAATAAAATTGTAATATTGAAATGATTTACTAGTTAAAATGAATTAAAAGAAGAGTCGATACCAATAGAACCACCTAGTTTGTTTCTTCCTTTGGTCGTGTCAAATTCTATGACTTTGTTTAGTGGCCATAAACAATTGTTTGTATTAGTCGATTTCCGTCTTAGAAACGAGAGTTGGGATGGGAATTAGGACTACCAATAGGGGTTTAGTGACCTAACCAGGCTGAGAGGACGTTAGGACCCATTATAAAGTCGGTACGAATCCGAGAGGAATATACCGCTACAAGGCTTAGACAATCGTAGTAATTATAATGTTGGTATCAATAAAGCTTTTAAATCATTTGACATGAATTTCTCTTTCTCTATATCAATTTGATTAGATAGTTTATTTTACTGTTTTAGATAGTTTATTTTATTGTTGTTTACTTAGTTTACTTTACCGTCATTTTATTATCTGTCTTAGATAGTTTACTTTATTGTCATTAGCTAGTTTATTAGTTTAGGTAGGTAGCTTTTCAATATTGTCATTTTAATTATCGTTTTTAGTTAGATTTAAATATCGTCACCTTTCGTTCTGTCAATTAGATTAGATTTATTTTATTGTAATTTCCATACTCGTCATTTAAATATCTTCATTTACATACTTGTCATTTTATTTCATGTTAGTAGTTTAGACAACCACCTCAAATGAATCGGACTTAAATGAAAATCACTCCATAGAAATTCATAGTTAACACGTACTCCCTGAGGATCGACACCCTACTTCCCTAATTACATTCCTTTATGTTGTTAGCCTAAGTGTGGGTAATTATCTTTGCATCGGGCTCGCGACAAGTCCGGTCAAATTTTGGCGCCGTTGCCGGGGAGCACGGTTTTGTTTATCTTTGTATTGCTGATTTTTATTTAAAATTCTACCAATTTTAGGTGCAACCGTACCTTTAATCGTCACTAACTTTCCTTTTTGTGTTTTTCTTGTAGGTTGTCAAAAATGGTGCGAACAAAAGATGATTCTAAATTCCAAGTTTTTGAACTTGCCAATGGGATCCTAAGGGTCCATATCACTCTAATTGCTCTCATAGAAGGAAACCAATTTAGTGGTGAGCCAAACTAAAACCCATCACACCATATCCAAACCTTTTGTGAGTTGTGTCAAACTTTTATGAGGGAGGGAATCACCCAAAACCAAATTAGAGAAACTCTCTTTCCTTTATCACTAAAGAGAGAAGCCAAATGGTGGTTCACCCGTCGTTTAAAGGATGCCACAAAACCAATGGAGTGGGAAGAGATCGTAATAGCTTTCCATCGTAGGTTTAAAACTCAAACCACCACGTCAACCCTATCAAGTAATTCACAAAAATAAAGTGGGGAAGGTTCCCAAAGTAATGGGGGAGAGCGAAAGAAAAGCCGAGTGGAAACCTCATGTGATGTTTACACTACCATTTCCTTAGCCTGTCCTGTTCCATCAAACGAAACCACCCCAAAAAGTACTTTATATCGTCCGAAAGCTTTAAACCCATTTACCTCACTAACAACACCTTGTGAACTTTGTGGAGGAATAGGGCATGTACCTCAAAGATGTGGAAATAAACTCACACCATTAAACCCCTTTCACCCACAATTTTGCCAAACTCAACCCACTAATACACCTCATACAATTCCACACTCATCCTTTCAAAAAGATCAATTGATAGCAAAAGTAGATGTCAAGTTAAGGGAAGTAGTCCAAGCACAACATAATATGTACTCATACTTCTTTTCTAGCTTAAGCTCACTCAAATAAACCATTTTGTCTCTCCAAAAGAGAGTAGAAGAGTTGACCCCATCGAGTTCTAGCCAAACCACCCAAGAGAGTGAAGAACCGTTGATTGTCACAATCGACATGATTAGTGACAAACCTTTTGATAATCCTCTTGGGAATGGAAAGAGTAAGGAGCCCATCTTTAGGTTACCCCACGAACATTGCAATAATCCTACACTAACCAAGCCAACCCGAGTCCCTACACAAGAGGAGACATCCCTTTTTGAAGCTTTGATCATGACATTGATAAGAGCTCAAGGGAAATTAGAAGAAAGAGTTGTTGAAACGACAAAGGCAAATGACAAAGCTTTCTCAAGGTTGGAGGCAAGGATTGGCAAGACATCTAGAGAAAAAGAAGCAACCAAAGATTCTCACAAGGAACCTCCCCTTGAAGAAGGGAAGGTTATCATTCCTTCAAAACTTAAAGATCCAGGTTGTTTTAATATTTCTTTCACAATGAGTCTTCATAAGGTCAGAAATGCATTGTGTGATTTAGGAGCCGCTATTAGTGTCATGCCTTTTCCCTTCTATCATGACCATTGCCCAATACAAATGAAGATTACGAATACTAGCCTTCAACTAGCCGATGGATCTATGCATACTCCAGCAGGAATTGTGGAAGATGTCCCCATTCGGATTGGATACTTCCTTATTCCCGTTGATTTTTATGTAATATTTTCAAAGAAAGAAAGAGACGACTATTTTATATTAGGAAGACCTTTCCTAAATACAGTTGGGGCTTGTATAGATGTGCAAGAAGAGAAGATCACCTTTGAAATGGATGGATCAAGTGCCACTTTTGATATAAAGGGGAATGTATTGAGTGTAGGAGATGGTGACCTCAAAGCATTCAAAGCTTCGGAAGTTTATTTGGATGAGATTGCCATGGATGTTGGCAAGGGTAAATGAAAAAAACTCAAGGACGAAATCAAGCTGCAAAAGAGCTCATATCCCTTCACAAGGCTTAAGGAGGGATAAAAATTCAAAGTCTAGCATGACTTAAAAATGCGCTTGTCGGGAGGCAACCCGTCTTTCTCTCTACTTCTTTTTATGAATTCTATTCCACTTATTAAGGTTAGTAAGTATGTTCAAGGACATAGCCAAAAGGTAAGAGCAAGTACCAAAGAAAAAAGAAACGAAATCCGGACCAGCAGACTTCCCCGATCGGATTCCTGTATACCTGATCGGGTAAGTTGTCTGCTTCGTATTTGTTCTAATTTCTTCTATAAAGCCAACTTGCTACCCTTTGCTTGCTGCCATATTCCCGTGTTCTTTAACTTCAAAGCTCAAAACCTTTCAAAAACCTCCATTTCTTAGTCTTTTCTTGCAAAATTTGTCACAATAGTTCATCCAAGGCATCACCTAAGCATTAGCAAGTAAGTTACTTCCACTTTAGTTACTTCAATCTCTCTATTTTTCATAAATCCAACATGAACAAACCCTAACCCTAATTTGGGGTTCTTGATTTTACTTGAAAAACTTGTTTAAATTGGATTTATAATGCTTCTTACATGATATAGAGTGAATGTTAGTGATTAATTTGTAAGCTTACTATGATTTGAATGCTCATATACCAATTAGGATACTCATCTTTACTTTATGCTAAACACTCATGCTAAATGGTAGTATAGTGCTTGAATTCATGCTCTATGATTTGCACTTATGCTCTTATTGTGTTAAATTAGCATTAGTATCTTTAAGTAGTGCCCATAACTCATGATTGAAGTGTATGTTGCTCAAAATCTTAGTGAAATATTGTTATGCTTAAAACCATCAATTTGTGCTCAAAAGTAGCATGATAATGTTTCACTTATGTTGTTATACTTGAATTTGTGCTTGAAAGCCTAGTATTATAACACTTATGCTATCAATTTGTGTTTATAATGAAGTGTTGTAATACAAAGTTTCTTTTAGCAAAATGGCACCTACAATAAGGAGATCAAAGAGGGCAAGAACCTCCAACCAAGGAGAAAGTAGTAGAGCCCATGAAGAGGACATAGAAATGTTAGAAGCCGATGATCAAACCGGGAGTCAAGAAGGACAAGATGCTATGCATGATCCTGACTTTCCGGATGTAGAGTTTAGTTCAAACAAGCAATGGCAAAAATGGTGTATTATTAAAAGCAAAGGTATGAGAGCTACAAAATTCCTTTATGTTTCTTCTTTAAGACACATGAAGCTTTATGAGCATGTCAAGGTGTTATTTAGGGGTCTAGGAATGAATGCTAGTATGAACTTTAGTTATAAGACTTACCCCCAATTGACCCTTGAATTCTTGAGCTCATTTGAGTTGCATAGGTCTAGGAATAGAGGCTCTATCCCTCAAGTTCGGTTTCGATTGTTTAATGATGACTATAGTATGGACTCAGGGACCTTTGCCAGCCAATTCGGTCTCACCTTTGAGGATACTGTTACCTCACCTCCCGAAAGCTTTGATATTAGCCAGGTTTGGAGCGCCATTTGTACTTACCCTGTCTCTCGTTGGGACCATGTCCCACACCAACACATCCATCATCCCGCCATTAGAATCTGGCAAAGATTCATGGGATGGACCTTCTTGGGCCATGCTGAGCCTCATTTAGTGAGACGGGTAGAGTTAGAAATTTTAGGAGGGTTTTTGAATGTAAATGGTGAAGAACCATGGTCGATTAGTATCCCCTACTATTTTGCTGTTCAGTTAACTAAAGCTACTAATCCTAAGAACACTAGCATTGTTTATAGAGGTCTTATCGCTCACCTTGCTATGCGAGTTTGTGGTTTTAACCAAGCCACCACTGACCTCCAGGCATTGACTACACCTCCCACCGAGATGGGAAATGGGTTGGATTATGATTATTTTGTTCAGCTTAATTGGTTTCGTGTCTCTCACCCCCATATGATTTGCAGGATAGCTGGTCGTGACTCGGTCAAGTTGATCGCCGAGGTAGACCAAATTCCATTACTTAGGCAGCGTGCTCAACTTTAGGAGGGTGAGGCTATCTTACCCCGTCCCACTTATTTTCTTCCTGTTGGGGATATTACCCCCAATGACCCCCCTGTTCAGATTAGATCCCACCGCCCTGAGGTAGGATCATCCTCTCAGTCGACCCATGCTACGGGCGACGTAACTGCCATGTTTGAAGCCTTGACCTTGTCCATTAATAGAATCCAGTCCGACCAGCAGCTCGCTTTGCACCCCATTTATGATCACTTTGCTAGGCAAGTTGTGATTAGACCTGAGGGCCCCCACTCGTCTTTCTATACTTGGCCCGAAGGGGGGTATGGTACTGCTTATGATGCAGGTGTGCAGCAGACCGGACCTGATTACTGTGGTACCGACTATGGCGTTGAGAGTTTTGGAGGGTATAGAGGTGATTTTAGTGGTCACCAAATAGATGAGTACCAGTCCTTAGGAGCCAGCAACTCTACCGGGATCATTGCTTCTAGTGGTAGCTATTATTCTGCAGATGATACCTACTATACAGATGCTTCTGGATCCGCATCCGAGCCGCCTCCTTCAGAGAGGAAAGGCCGTAGCTGATGGCCTTTGAGATGAGATGATAGAAAGCTTCCCTTGTTTATACTAGCTTGGGGGAGGCTAGACATTTTGTAAGTTTTTCTTTCTTTCTTTTATTTTTAGCATTTTTAGTTTTCCTTTTTAGCCTTTTTCCCATTAGAATTTCATCTTGTTTCTCTGTTCTATGTTCTATCAACCGTTTCACGGTTTGCTTCTACTATAATTGCATGCACATTGAGGACAATGTGAAGTTTTAGCTTGGGGGAGGATTTGCATTTAGGACTTACTGCATTTAGGATTGCACTTAGATTTTTACTTTTCTCATTAGTTTATTTTCTTCTAATTTTCTTAGTTTATTTTTACTTTTTATTGAAAAAAAAAATCGAAAAACACAAAAAGAAAAGATCATTTCCATCTTACATTTCTCAATTTATATTTTTTATTAGCTGATGTTTCATTATGTTATGAGGAATTGTGCATTCATGGGGATGTCTTGTACACAGTAGGTAGAAAGTTGCATTTGGACTTAATTAAGCTTGATCTTGACTTTGGCAAGCTACTCATATTGTAAGGTAGAGCCTCCAGAGGTCGGTACATCTGAACCCGATCCCAGTTTAGGAGTGAGTAGTTTCTCCTTATAGTCCGTGTCACATCAAAACACATAAGTATGGTCTTTATTCCATTTTCTATAAGTATTACTGTCATGATCTACATTGTGAAGCCATTCACTCTTGTTCACATTTCGCAAAAACACCCTTCTTTCTAGCTACATTATATTATTGCCTACCCTAGTTGAGCTAGTAAGTGACTTTATGTGTAGGGGTGTTCTGTGCTTTTGCGATGTTCTGATAATGTCACCATTTAGTGTGAACTTGCTATCTCGGGATTGCTGATTCTCGTGTTTTTCAGTGAAAGGAAGTTTGAAAAGAAAAAAAAAAAAAGAAAAAAAAAGCGCTTTGAAAAATGAAAAATGAAAGAGAAAAAGCTCAAAAGAAAAGGAAAAAGAAAAAAAAGAAAAAAGAAAAGAAAAAGAAGAGAAAAACGCTCCCATGAATGAAAAAGAAATGAAAAAATTATGGGAAGTCGTAACTTGATTTGTCATATTTAATAAGCCAATATGCTGTTTTTGGCTTTGACTATTGTTTATGGGAATTGGTATGATTTGGAATGAGTATCCACTACACATTTGGTTATTACTAGCTTGACTTAAAGCTCCACATAACCAAAATCGTTTGTCCACTTTCCTACCCAAATTTCCTAAGCCTCTTCTTTGCTTCTCTAATGATTCTTGCATTACGTTTTGATCATGATTAGTCTTACTTAATGAGTTTGGATTGTCTACCATACTAGACTGCGGGCACATTCTTATAAGTTGTAGATAGGAGAGTGTCACTTCAAATTTGAACGAATATTTCCTATTTCACAAAAATTTGAGTGAAGAGTGTACCGTGAGAGTCCATTGTCAAAAGATCATTCAAGAGCCGAAAAAGTCCAAAGAATATTTTCTATGCTGCGCCGTTATGTAAATCTCAACCATGATTCGCATTTTCCTTCGCCCTTGTTGTTACGGGTTTATGATTCATCTACTTGTTAGGAGCTTATTTTGGGATTTGTATGATAGATTGATCATTGTTTGCTACCCTTGTTGTGACAACCCTCGCAAATGCGGAAATATAAAACAAACAAGCATGTGAATTATATAGCGGAAATATGAAGTTTTAAAAACTTTTATACATGCAAGATAGAAATACGAGGAGTGTCAAATATTACAAACTAAATAAAAATACCACAAGAGACGTAGTCTCTCAAAGTGTTAACAAAAGACAAGGTTATTAGCAACTAGCTAAAATCGTCTAGAGGTGTTTTATCCAGGGACAACGCCCGCTAGCTCACACCCGAACCCAAAATGTCAAGCAAAAAGCCATCCATGCAAGCAACCTGTTCATCCATGAAAAACATGAACGCCACAGCCAGTGGGGAGTAACTCCGGGTTCTCCCAGCCATATCACATTAAACGTACATAGAAGGAAATACAAAAGTAAAATCATGCATACATAAAGATATACATGTGAGATACGATAAGGATAGATAGGCAATTCGATATATAATGATAAGAGTATAAGAAGTACAAGTCCGAATCCATCATGTGATACAAAGACTCGGGGAAGACACTCTTAGGCAACTGAATACGCTCACTAGGGCTTGCATCTCACCGTTAGCAGTATAAGTTTGATAAGATTGAGACTCGACAAACAAACCATGCCAAGTCATGCGATTACCATGAATAAATCCATCATGTTATCATCCATTCAAACAACCCAATACATAGACGGTGCCCAATCATGCAATGACCATGAATAATATCATGAAATCACGCATTCAAGAACGACGACACAAAGACGACATCTCTCACGGTAAATGAAACGCACTAGCACCGTGTACATGGCAAGTATGATTAAAAGGCATCCACGGGATAAAACATTTCCCTGAACTCATACACGATGCTACATTTCGTATATGTAGACTAATTTCCTCCTGGTAGCACGACGATAATAATACGGTCCTAGTCTAAACCTGGCCAGATTCTCGGAATATAACGTGTTCCGATTCGACATGTGGTAAGACGTTCCACATCCAAGACTCGGTCAATCATAGACGCCGAGTACCCCAAATTCGGTAGATCAATTCACGAAAGTGGCGGAAAAGAGCACAAGCCTCATAACAAGCGGTACGCTACATGCAAATAACACCACCTCGCAAGTACACAACATTTGACGGCCGGGTCGATCAACGCATTGCGTTCGCCTCCCAACAACGTCGTCATATGCCCACTAACACATGCAATTAAGCAGTAGGATACCTTCACGTTCCGACATTCCAGCCTTACGAACGTGGAGGTAGCCAAGGGAATGAGAGCACAAAGCACAAGACAAAATAGTGCTCAAACCTTATCATTTGTAAAAACTGACTCAAAGTGGGAACATACCAAAAACCGTCACAAAACATGAGAATAGGGAATCATATAAGTTTAAATATGATAAACATAAGTCAATACATGATACATAAGCATTTGAACAAGTTTATGAAGCATAATGAATAAAAACATAGATCACCTCTCCAAAACAACGTTGTTTGGAAACCAACGAAAACAAGGGTCCACTTCAAACGGTCATAACTAGAGTTCTAGACATGAAAATGCATAAATTCCAAATGGAAGTGATAGGTTATCCTCTTACGGTTCCAACGGGATGTCACACGCCCAAAACAAGCAAGTAACGAAGGAGATATGATCATTTTACGAAAAGGGGTCAGTGCAGGAAAATTTCTAACACGCACAACCACCGTTCAAGGACAATCACGTGCCGAACATTTGCAAAAATCTGGATATGTGAGGCTAATTGGTAAGAAGGGGCAAAACAATTAATGGAAATGTGAGGGTAAATAGCCAAGCTAGTTCCTAACAAGACCGTAATAAAACTCGTTCCATCTTCCAACAATCAAAAATTAAGCTCGATGCCTTAACAAATCTAGGCATAACCAACACAAATCCCATAAAATACCTCGACAAAATAATGATAAGCACAGGAGGTGTAAACAATAAAAACTTCAGCCAATTATTTTTACAATATATTTTTTTCATTTTTTCTTCTTTTCTTTTCTTTTTCTTTTCTTGGCTGACTAAGGAAAACATCTCGATCGAGCTGAATGAATCACTCGATCGAGGCAACAACTAACACAATCTGCTCGATCGAGCTAAACAAAGTACTCGATCGAGACACTAATCAACACTTCTCTTCTTCTTCTCGTAAATACCCACTCCAATCAATGAAACGAGCCAAAAACTGACACAATGATACAATATACCTCGACTACTAAACTAGCTCGGCAAAGGTAGGCTCAGTTTAGGATGTAGTTAAGGGCAATAGGCAGATATGGCTTTATGTGGAGTTAGTGGGGTAAAATGAGGAAAAGGGAGATGCAAATATTCTCAAAACACGTAATACCGACCACAAACCCAATGCGTGCAGGCAATAAGAAATCAAAATTCATATACAAGCAAATGACACGAGATGTGGGGAGTAACTACTCTCATTCCTAGATGAACTGGTCATGGATGTCACCAGTTATAGGCTCTAAAATCTCTGAATATATAAGTAGTTTGCCAAAATGTCGAGTCAAGTCTAATAATCAAATTCAAATTCCAAGACAAAATTCAATAGTTCACTATTTCGATTTTACTAAATAAGTCAAGAAAGGTGCAAGGAATAGCATAAAATAGACTTGTAGTGCGATTTCATCATGAACAAGACTCCAATCCGACTTAACTAAATGCAAAAATAAACGTGATATTTTTGATTTTTTCAAATTTTTTCTAATTAACATGAATTGTAAACGTGAATGCAATACAAATGCAAATGCAGACGCAAAAGGATGTAAAACACTTCCCCAAACCAAAATAGACAATGTCCTCATTGGCTAAAGCACAAAAGCATATAAGGGAAAAGGAAAAAAAAAACAACCTAATTCATGTTCCTAAGGGAATGAAATATATATGAAGAATGAAAAAAAAAAACAAAAGGAACAGAAGAACTCACAAAACAAAGCTTCCCCAAACCAGCATCAAACTGGGGAGCTATCATCACCGTCTCCCATCAGTTGCCTCTGTCCACAATTAATTTGGATACTAACACGAATTGCAGGTAAGATTATGCAGAAAAAATCGAAAGATGAAGAACAAAAGGGGAATTGGGTTCGAGTAAATTGAAAGGGGATCGAAGACTTCTCTTATAAAGGTTAGTTTGCTTGATCGAGTAGAAATTCTACTCGATCGAGGACTTTTGTCAGACAGGACTGCTCGATCGAGTAGTTCTGGTTTACTCGATCGAGTGGTCTTCTTTTGATGACCCTCAAATTACTCGTTTGTTTTGAATTCCCCTCGATCGAATTACATGCCACTCGATCGAGGTCTTTTTTCTTCGCCTTGTGGCGATTGATTTCCACTTCACTTTCCTGCAAAAACAATACAAACCGATACCCAAAGAAATACCAAAAGATAGTCGAGCAGGAAAAATAAATTGTCTAAACTACGGATTATCACGTAGTAGTCTAATTGTCTAACGAAAACGCAAAAGATTGTTTTTACAAGTTGCACGGGGTTGCAAACCCGGCTAGTAATCAAATAGTTCCGTGACAAGGCCACTGTCAGGCCTTTGACTTACGGAAGTACCCTCAGCTGTGGTAATTTCTGACTTCTTTTTCCACAATCCTTGGGGTATACGTGCAGCGGTGGGCTCGGAGTGACTAACAATGTTAGGCATCTTCGCTGTCACGGTAGTCTCAACAGTCGAATCTTCCATGAAAATAAAACTGTCGAAGACGGAATCAGGAGTACTCAAGTCTTCCTCCTGAAGAGTCTTATGTATCCTTCTCTTCCTGCGCATACACAACTAGAGAGAAAAGATAAGAACAGTCTTAAGGAATTAGAAATTCCTTAAGACGAGACAGAAATAAATAACAGAAAAATTAAATTGCCTCCCCGGCAACGACGCCAAAATTTGATGTCAGTCGTTATACACCAAAAATAAAACCTAAGTCAACTAACTAAGAAGATAGCGGAAGTAGGGTCGATCTCCACAGGGAGGAAACTAATTAACTGAAATCTAAATCTGCAAGTAACAATCTGGGGGGTTTTGAAATGGTTTTAACTAAACTAAATAAGATTAAAGGAAAGAGAAATAAAGGAAGAAATAGATATGAAATAAATCAGAGAAAGAGAAATATGCTAGGATTCGGTCCACTGCAATATCGGCATCTACGGGTCAACTAAGTCAGTCAATCTATCAATGAGAGGAGCAATGGCTTTCTCCTCTCGGTCTCAAACCGCCCTAGGGATTTTCCTAATTAACTCTCGTCCTCTTAGGAGTCACCTATCAATACCAAGCAAGCCTTCCCTTCCAATCTCTCGATTCAGGTCGGGGCTAACTACCTAGCCTAGTCTCCTGCGTATACTCATTCGACTAAACCTCAATTAAATTGCTTAGACTGATTCTCATATTCAAGACTAACTAAAATAATCTATCCTAACATGCCTCTACTACAGTTTCCCTCATCCCAACATACAAGAGAATTAGCTACTCATGCTATTAACGATGCTAACTAAGACGATTAAACATATGACGATAGACATAATAAAATCGTAATTAACAAGCATGAACAATAACGCAGCACTAATTAGGAAGAGTAAACAATAATTAAGACTAAAGGTTAAGAAGTAAAGAGAGAAAAGAGGAAAGGAGTTTACAATCTTAGCAAATTCGGCGTAAAGAACAAATCCTACGTCGATAAACCCGAATGCAAACCAAATATAAAGTTCAGAAACTAATGGAAGATTAATGCTAATGATCCCGAACCCTAAGGGTTCTGAATCCTAATGATTCTGAATCTGCATAATGCTAATGACGATGAATAAGAGTTTATATAATGCAAAACACGACTCTAAACCCTAATTAAGCTACGGACTTAAGGCACATGATAGATTCTACTCGATCGAGGGAAATAACCACTCGATCGAGGACTTTATTTGAGGAAATCACTCGATCGAGTAACAATTCTACTCGATCGAGCAACGTTTCAGCAGCTACCACTCGATCGAGCACAGGACAGCTCAATCGAGGTCTTTTCTCTTCAACGCTCCTCGATCGACCAAATATATAATCGATCGAGGTCTTTTGGCCTATCGTGCAGTGTTGGACATGGCTTTGGACTTAATTGCGAGCGGTTTCACGCTTTCCCATGCAAGAGCTTCTGTTCCGTTCCTTCCATTCTCCTAAATGCATGCAAAGTGGACTGTTTCGGCTCGGTTTCCGCTACTACACAGCTTGTACCTACAAAATAGTAATGAAAGTACAAAGTAGCCAAATAGGGGCATATAGTGATATAATATCACCTAAATGACACAGAAATGCGTGCAATAAATGGACTAGAAAGTCTATATAAAATACACGCATCAATAGGGAATTATATAAATTTAACTATGATAAAAATGAATCAATACATGATACATAAGCATTAGAACAAGTTTATGAAGCATAATAAATAAGAAACATAGATCCCCTCTCCAAAACAACGTTGTTTGGAAACCAACTAAAACAAGGGTCCACTTCAAACGATCATAACTAGAGTTCTAGACATGAAAATGCCGAAACTCCAAATGGAGGTGATATCTTATCCTCTTACTGTTCCAACGGGATGTCACAAGCCCAAAACAAGCAAGTAACGAAGGAGATATGATCATTTTACGAAAAGGGGTCAGTGCAGGAAAACTGCAGTCGACTTGGGAAAACTGGCAGCGGGTAACGCTGCCAGCGCCGGACGACGCTGCCAGCGTCCCACGACGCTGCCAGCGTCCTTCGCTGGACTCAGGCACGAACAAATGCCAACATGTTATCAACAACAAAAATCCTCATTTACCATCACAAACCATAAATTCTCATATCAATTAACAACTAACAACAACCATCATCAACAACACGGTTCCTATGATTACTAATCCTATTCTAAATACGATTACTAACATAGAAAACACATAAAACACGTAAATGATATCGAGTAACCCTTCACCGTTACCTTTATGCGTCTTCACTCCGCGTCAAGGTCCTCTTCAATCAAGAAGTAGTCTTTGTCGGGATCTTGGAGGTCACCACCTAAAAATAGTTAATAAAAGATGAATATAATTCACCTTGAGAAAGACGGATAATTTAAAAAGCAAGAAAGACGGTAATTTTATTACCAATACGGATAGAGGAAGATGAGAGGGGAAAAATAAGACGAACTTACGTGAATTTGAGCGAGAAATGAAAGAGTTATGACGATTCTAAGACGGATCAAAATGGAAACTAAGCTTTTGGGGTTTTCTTAGTGAGGAAGAAGGAGTTGAGTTGTGAGGAAGAATTAGGGTTTATGAGGGAGCATGAGTGGAGTTAGTGGAAAAAGTCAAGAAAAGTCAAAGACGTCTTAAGACGTGATTCACTTGAAATTTCGCGTAATACCCAAATACGAACTCGGAAATTTTAAATTCGACACGGGAAATTTAATTCTAAACTAAAACTAAATTTCGCTGAAAAGTATCCGTAAAATATTTTTACTATAAAAATAGGGTACATTTGCGGGTGTTACAACTTGTCCACTTCTAAATGCCCATTTAGAAAGGAAACTTTAAACAACTCTTTGTCACTTTGTCATACATATACATTCAACGAAGTGTAGTTGGAATAATCTTGGATCTCAAAGATGGTTATATTTTAACTTCTATATAATACTTTACCAATAAAGTTTTATTCACCCTAGGGAGGTCCAAACTTCCCAACGTAATTTTGTATGTATATTATCCATCTGGTATTCTTAAGGCTCTTATGCAACAAATTCGAATTGGAAATTATAACCGCCAATCTATCGATCATAAATATTACTTTCAAAAAGTAGATATTTTCACTATAAGCTTTCATTATAAGCTTCCGACCTTGGATGACTTAAGAACATTTTCTCTTGTCTTTGTTTGTGGCATATTTTCTCCTACTCTATCCTTTAGTAAATACGCTTATTTACGTGAAGGATAGCACCATGAGCCACACAAAGTTTTGTTTCTTTAGGTGTAAATGAGAAAATTCTTGTAAGGATAGCTTCATGAGCTCAATTCCTTAGTCACAAACAGCTTTATTCTCTAGGTATAAGTGGGGTATGATGCTCGTATTAACTCTTATTAACTTTGAGCGATCTATAGTAGACTCATTTGTTTAGACTTTAGTATTCTAGCTTCTCTATAGACTCACTCTATTTAAGCAAAATACTTGGACTCTTATCCATGTCTTGAACAAATTTAGGATTCTTAACCCTTCCATAGCTAGTATGGAGTCTAATTGGT
This sequence comes from Heliosperma pusillum, assembly GCA_022085475.1. NCBI lineage: Eukaryota > Viridiplantae > Streptophyta > Magnoliopsida > Caryophyllales > Caryophyllaceae > Heliosperma > Heliosperma pusillum. The sequence goes on along the minus strand of JAIUZE010014460.1, from coordinate 25,544 downwards.
GTTGGAAAGATCTTATCTTAGGACTTATATGGATTGTAAATCCCCAAATGTGAGTTCATTAACTCGATTTGACTATGCAATTGATCTTTCTTATTTCAAATAAGTTGTGATTCTTAGTTACAAGTTCATAAGTGAGAGTCCAATTCATAACTTAGGTAATTATAATGATCCAATCATTATATTTTCTCATATGATCAATTTGTCACAATACTTTATGTTTAAGATATTAACTTTGTATAATGAAAAGTTTTAGAACATAAATTCCACAAACATAATGACTTGGGTTGAAAACCAAGCTATCATTATATAGTACAACAATTGTCCTTTAAATAATGGAAATAATAACCAGTTTCCATGTCTAACACGGAAATCAAAAGTTCCAAAACGACTTTCAAAACAACTAGAAAGACAAATAGCAAGAATGCCAAGCTAATCCTTAGGTCTCCTCTATGTGGTGGCTACCTTAGATCCCTCATCTTGGAGATTCCCTAAAGCTTGCTTTGCTTTGTCTTTCTTCTCATGCCCTTAATCTAATTAGGAGGATGAGAACTACAACTTGTATCAAAATACCAAAGCTGAGATTAATATCAATAACATAAACATCCGAGAGAACTATTATTTACTGGAAGAACTCGTCCAGTCTTAATATCTCCCAAATACATCGGGCAATTACGTTTCCAAGAGCCTATACCATTACAATAATGGCACTTGTCGTTGGAGGTGACACCCTTCTTAGACTTAGAATAACTATTCCCAATAGCCTTTCTTTGTCCTTAGAAGGTGTGGGCTTGTTCCCTTTGTGTCCACTCTTCTTGAACTTTCCTTTCCTTTTGTCATTTGATGTTCAAAACATCTTTGCTAGTGCTAGCATGGTAGCCCATATCACGCTCGGTTTGCACAACCAACTTGTGCAACTCATGTAGAGTTGTGTTGACGTTTTGCATGTTGAAGTTCATCCTAAAATTAACAAACCCTTTGATACGTTTTAGGGAGTAGAGTACATGATCAATCACAAGTTGCTCGGGAATCGTTATTCCTTGCTTCTTAGAACCTCGACATGCTCAATCATTTTGAGTATGTGGGAGCAAGCATTTTGACCATCTATCATTTTTAAGGTCAAAAAATTAAGAAGCGACTTCATATTGAATGATCCTAAGAGCTCGTGAAAACACGGTCACGAGTTTAGTGTAGATCTCATACGTGGAATTCATCTTTATGACATTCCTTTGAAGCTCATTATCTATAGAGAAGATCAAGACATTCTTGATCGTGGCCGATCCTATTTGGTAGGTCTCATAGTCCTCCTTTACGGCGTTAGTTGACCTTGTATTTAGAAGCGTTGGGAGAAGCCTTGGTGAGGTAACGAAGCTTACCATCACCTTTGGTGGCAAGGCAAAGTTGCCTATTCCAATTCGCGAAATTAGAACAATTATTTTCGAATTTTGCATTGATCCATAAAGGATCTAAGCCATGATACGGTGGTTAGTGGTGGTACGAGAGGTCGAACCTCATTATCGTTTCCCGATATTGCGAATAAATAAGTTTGATTACAAAATAGAAATCGAAAGAACCATCAACATTTATCGTTTTAAAATACTTGTAAACATTTTAAACAAGTTTAGCATTTATATAATGACCTTTATCCAATTACATAAATGATTCCAAGACCCAAGTCCTATATCAACTCGGGTTTATGTGAGCCACGGACTCTACGACCTTTATTAATATTACTTGGTGGGTTAACTCTTTAACCGATTCTACCATTAGAGTTCTTGGTCGCTGAAATACTTTATTGTCATATTTAGCCCGGAACACATGGGCCACGGACCCTAATCTTTCCGTTGAGTTCAACCAAATTTCGATGCAATAACAATTTATTGCCCCACTTACCCAACGTAATAAGTTTAGCACTTCGGTGAGCCGAACCTACTTCCTTACGAAATTGGGATTCATGGGTTCTACTATTTGTTAAGGCTAAGTCTCAATTACAAAAATAGAGGTCAAGTCAATTTGTATTATCTATCTCCTTTTACGTGAACAAAATAGGTGAACTAGCGATAATTATAATTGACGCGGTCGATTGACTCGATAAAATGCATGTGTTGTTTAAGTGGCGATTTGGCATGCATGTAACATATATATAAAATGCAAACATAAAATAAATTCCTAGTATGTCCTTCCTAAAATAATAGAAAATCAAATTAACTATTACAAATTCGGAAACCAACTCCTTGGTCCCTTGAACTTCATTTGCACGCCTCCCAAGGACACCGTCTTCTTTTTGGAACGCCTTTCCAAATGGCACCGTCTTTAGGAAACTCCGGGAATACAAATGATATAATAAAATTACAAGGCTATTTTATTATACATTTGCAAAATAAATGAAATAATAAAATAAAAGTGATACGAGATCACATTAAATTACAACCGAATCAATATTTGTGACAACCCTCGCGAATGCGAAAATAAAACATACAAGCATGTGAATTATATAGCGGAAATATGAAGTTTTTTTAAAAACCTTTATACATGCAAGAAGAAGTATACGAGGAGTGTCAAATATTACAAACTAAAGTATGAAATACAACAAAGAGACGAAGTCTCTCAAAATGTTATAAATGTCAAAGTGTTTAGCAAACTAGCTAAAATCGTCTAGAGGTGTTTCAATCCAGGGACAACGCCCGCTAGCTCACACCCGAACCCAAAATACCCAAGCAAAAAGCCATCCATGCAAGCAACCTGTTCATCCATGAAAAACATGAACGCCACAGTCAGTGGGGAGTAACTCCGGGTTCTCCCAGCCATATCACATTAAACGTACATAAAAGGAAATACAAAAGTAGATGCATGCATATATAGATATACATGTATACATAGATAGGCAATTCAATATTTAATGATAAGAGCATATGGAATACAAATCCGAATCCATCATGTTATACAAAGACTCGGGGAAGACACTCTTAGGCAACCGAATACGCTCACTAGGGCTTACATCTCACTGTTAGCGGTATAAGTTTGATAAGATTGAGACTCGACAAACAAACCATGCCAAGTCATGCAATGACCATGAATAAATCCATCATATTATCATCCATTCAAACACAACAATACATTGACGACCTCTCTCACGGTAAATGAAACGCACTAGCACCGTGTACATGGCAAGTATGATTAAAAGGCATCCACGAGATAAGAATTTCCCTGAACGCATACACGATGACATTTCGTATATGTAGACTAATTGCCTCCTGGTAGGACGACGATAATAATACGGTTCCTAGTCTAAACCTGGCCAGACTCTCGGAATAACCATTTTCCGATTCGACAAGCGATGACATTTCGCATCCAAGACTCGGTCAATCAAAGACGCCGAGTACCCCAAATTCGGTCGATATAATTCACGAAAGAGGCGGAAAAGAGCTCGAGCCTCATAACAAGCGGTACGCTACATGCAAATAACACCACCTCGCAAGTACACAACATTTGACGGCCGGGTCGATCAACGCAAAGCGTTCGCCTCCCAACAACGTCGTCGTATGCCCACTAACACATGCAATTAAGTAGTAGGATACATCCCCGTTCCGACATTCCAGCCTTACGAACGTGGAGGTAGCCAAGGAAATGAGATTACAAAGCACATAACAAAATAGTGCTCAACCGTAACATTTGTAAAAACCGACTCAAAGTGGGACATAGCAAAAACCATCACAAAACATGCGATACAAGCGAATGGAATATCATATATTCGAAACATTAATATTATAAGTCATTACGTAAATTTATACGATAAATGAACGATCGGAAATATTATAAATGAAATCGTAAACAAGAAATATAAACACCATCCAGCAGGTGCCAGCCGGTCAGGTGGACCGGCTGCCGGCCACCCGGCTGGTACCTTTAGTAATATGAAAACCAATATGAAAATACAGAGTGTCCCAACCGGTCAGGTGGACCGGCTGCCGGCTACCCGGCTGGGACCAAGGGTATGTCAAAATATGAAGGCAAAGTATGGGGTGTCTCAACCGGTCGGCTGACCGGCTGCCGGTTGGCCGGCTAAGACCAATTCATGCATCAACATTTTACGTAACATAATAAAAATACAGCCACTGCCCCAGCCGGTCAGCTGACCGGCTGCCGGTCGGCCGGCTGGTGTCCAAAGTGCACGAAATCAACAACATTCATCCATGTTCAACATTCAATCATCATCAACTATTATCATAATTCATCCATTCTCAAATCAATACTCAACAAACAACGTCCATCAACAACAACACAAGTCCTAAATTTACTACCATATTCTAATTACGATTCCTAACATAGAAAACACGTAAAACACGTAAATGATATCGAGTAACCCTTCACCGTTACCTTTATGCGTCTTTAATCGATTTCTAAGCCTTCCTCCACTAGATAGTAATCTTTGTCGGGGTCTAGAAAGTCTCCACCTAAACAAAGACGACAAAAGATGAATATAATTCACCTTTGAGAAAGACGGATAAATTGAAAAGCGAGAAAAACGGTAATTTTATTACCAATACGGATAGAGGAAGCTAAGAGGGGAAGAATAAGACAAACTTACGTGAATTTGAGCGAGAAATGAAAGAGTTATGACGATTATAAAACGGATCAAAAATGGAAGCTAGGTTTCTTTGGGTTTTCTTAAAGAGGAAGAAAGAGTTGAGTTGTGTGAGAATGAATTAGGTTAAAGTGAGTATGAGGAGAGTTAGTGGAAAAAGTCAAGAAAAGTCAAAGACGGCTTAAGACGGGATTCACTTGAAATCTCGCGAAAAATCCAAATACGAACTCGGAAATTCTAAATTCGACACGGGAAATTTAATTTTAAACTAAAACTAAATTTCGCTGAAAAGTATCTGTAAAATATTTTACTTATAAAAATAGGGTACATTTGCGGGTGTTACAATATTCCCATACATTTCGGGTAATATCGATTAAAAACTAAGGCCATACTAAGACAAATTACATAATTCAAAAATTACATAAATAAAAATGACATTCATTCATTCAAAATGCAGCATAATTATAAGAAAAATCATGCAATATTAATGTGCCAAATCGCCCTAATAACCTTATATCGTATATAAACCCGGTTTTATGGAAATGCGTGATAATAACCAATTAAAATCACGAATTAATACTTAAATCAAATTTAAGCCCAAATTAATTACCCTAACTGTTTTAGGACTCAAAAATTAGTCTCCACTAGTTATTTGACAATAATTCAACTCGGTTTTGCATTATTGCTCGGTTTTGAACCCTTTTAACGTAACTTTTATGTAATAATTTCAAATTACAATAATTTATAAATTTGAAAAATTAAATTTTGAATATTCTGGAACATTTCCAGGAACATCTTCATGTCAAAATTTAGGTCAAAACTTTTCGAATCATTTTAGAGAAAAATATAGTTGCCATTAATCGATTTTATCAAATAAAATTCTAAAACCGCACGAAAATTAATCTAATTAATTTTCAACTTATACATATGATATGTACAATATTTATTCAAAATATGATAATTTTTCTCAAGCCAAAAATTTATTTTAACTATTTATGCCAAAATAATCACTATTTATGCCTTTTTAACTATTAAAAATCATAAATCATGCAAAGTAAATCATATTTATCTCAAATTTTACATACAATAGTTAAACTATGTATGTGATATCATACTAAAAATTTCATGGCCAGATTCAAACTGTAACTATTTTTAGTCATAAAATGTTCATTTTACTCATTAAAATGGATTTATTTAACTAAAAATTATTAAATAAAGCAATAATCTTCCATAAATCATCAAAATTACCTAAACAAATTTTAGGACCAGAAGGTATTTCATGCTCAAAATTTCGTGACTTTATCAAATAAATCACAAATTTTCTAGTTTTATTTTGTTACCATAACTCGTTAAAACTTCATAAAACCGATTGCATGCAACATCCTATGCTCTGATACCAATTGTTAGGTTCATATACCTACTCATAAGACTCTTCTTATGATTAACTAATTAACTCTCTAATTAGTTTATGCAAGATCTAGTTACATGCTAATAAAAATAAACAAGATGGAGAAAAGAACGGTTTCCTCATATTGCTTGTGTCGAGTATGGGCACAAGGAAAGGACTCGTTCCTTTACCTTGTTCTTGAGCTTATATGTCAAGGGATGAACTTCCTAAGTCCCAAGTGTAGAGACCCTCCTTTTGGATGTACTTAGACTATCCCAAATTGTCTCCTTATCACACAATGCTAGGTGTGACAAGAAGCCTCCTTCACCTTATTATCACTACTACAATTAGTAGTATAACTTGGTGTATGTATGTATGAGAATGTAGTAAGAACAACTTGTTTGTGCTTATTTTCTAGTGAGATAAGTTAATCAACACACAACCCTTTTATGTGAAGTAGAGAAGAGAACTTATTCTCTTCACTTTGCTTGGGCATGCCGGTTTTGGGATTTGGGAGGGGACAAGCATGCTTTGCTTTTTCTCTTACCCAAGTCTCTAGGGTAGGCTATAGTCCTTAGGGTGTAATTATGTTGTTTATCTCATAAAACATACAAATAATTACCACCCTAATTCTTATCACCAAAAACGGCACACATGAGATAAAATGGACTTCCATTTTAACTTTTACATTTTGTCAATTTTCATATGTGTGACATGTGACAAATTACATGTAATCTTGATTATAAAATTATATTTAACAATTAAATAAAATCTTATAACAAATAAATTATACTTAACATTTTAAGTAACAATCTATAATTACATGTATGTAAAATGGTTTATCTCATATATAGTTCATATAATTACAACTTATTGCAATTACATTTAACCAATCACTCTTATCTCTAATGTTTCATAAACATTATACAATTTTGGTATTATGAAATTTAATTACCAATATGTATCTTATTTAATCATATTATAATAAGATGTAATTCTCATATACAGATTGAACTCATTCAATCCAAGGGATTAATTAATCTGTATCGTTATACAATTAATTAACCTTATGATTTGGGAATCGTCCTTTTGGTGTGACCTCAAGGGATCAACTGGTCACCACCGTCATACGACAGTAATGTCAAATTCTAGTAAGCCAATCATTACCGATTAATGTGGATCAGTTGACTATAATGTTAATCATCCCTTTGTATTCTCGTTAATGAGATTTAATTAAGTGATCGCACTATTGTTGAGGACACTTACTCCAACATTAGGCACAGTGGGTTTGGTTTTTCCCATCTTCTCAACTCTCAGTGCTAGGTTGACAGCATCATCATAGGACCATAGGGGTTGCATTCTGACCCTAGTAGCAATGCTCCTATCTAGACCCTCTAAGGACCTGACAATTCTTTGTTCTGGTTTTTCATTGACCTCACACTGAAGTGTCTGATGCGTGTATTTTATATAGACTTTTTAGTCCATTTATGCACGCATTTCTATGTCGTTTAGGTGATATTTTATCACCATATGCCCTATTTGGCTACTTTGTACTTTCATTACCATTTTGTAGGTACAAGATGCATAGTAGCAGAAACCGAGCCAAAACAGTCCATATGCATGCATTTAGGAGAATGGAAGGATCGGAACAGGAACTCTTGCATGGGGAAGAGTGAAACCATCCACTATCAAGACCAAAGTCATGTCTCTTACTATGTACTATGCCAGACGACCTCGATCGACTATGCATTTGGTCGATCGAGGTGAGTTGAAGCCAGAAGAACTCGATCGAGCTACATCCTTTGCTCGATCGAGTAGGAGCCGTTTACCAGTTGGTCGATCGAGTAGATCAAGTGCTCGATTGACTGATTTCCATGAATAAAAGCCTCGATCGAAGGGTTATTTCCCTCGATCGAGTGGATCCTATCACGGGCTGCAAGTCCATAGCTTAATTAGGGTTAGAGTCGTCTTAGACACTATATATGACTCTTATTTACGTCATTAGGTATTATTCAGTTTTGATTATTAAGAATTTATCAGCAGTAATTAGCAGACATTAATCTTTCATTAGGTTCTGAACATTTAATCTTTGGTTTTCATTCGGATTTATTCGACGTGGATTGTTCTCTACGCCGGATTGCTAAGATTGTAAACTTCTATTTTCTCTCTTTATTCTTAATCCTTTCTTTTAGTCTTAATCATTGTTTACTCTTCCTAATTACTGCTGCGCTATTGTTCATGCTTGTTAATTACGATTTTATTATGTCTATCGTCATATGTTTAATCGTCTTAGTTAGCATCGTTAATAAGATGAGTAGCTAATTCTCTTGTATGTTGGGATGAGGGAAACTGTAGTAGAGGCATGTTAGGATAGATTATTTTAGTTAGTCTTGAATATGAGAATCCGTTTAAGCAATTTAATTGAGGTCTAGTCGAATGAGTGCACGCAGGAGACTAGGCTAGGTAGTTAACCCCGACCTGGATCGAGAGATTGGAAGGGAAGGCTTTCTTAGAATTGATAGGTGACTCCTAAGAGGACGAGAGTTAATTTGGAAAATCCCTAGGGTGGTTTGAGACCGAGAGGAGAAAACCATTGCCCTTCTCATTGATAGATTGACTGACTTAGTTGACCCATAGATGCCGATACTGCAGTAGACCGAATCCTGGCATATTCCCTCTTTATCTGATTTATTTCATACTTATTTCTATCTTTATTTCTCTTCCTTTAATCTTATTTAGTTTAGTTAAAACCATTTCAAAATCCCCCAGATTGTTACTTGCAGATTTAGATTTTAGTTAATTAGTTTCCTTCCTGTGGAGATCGACCCTACTTCCGCTATATTCTTAGTTAGTTGACTTAGGTTTTATTTTTGGTGTATAACGACCGCATCAAATTTTGGCGCCGTTGCCGGGGAGGCAATTTAATTTTCTGCTTATTTATTTCTGTCTCGTCTTAAGGAATTTCTAATTCCTTAAGACTATTCTTATTTGTCTCTCTGTAGTTGTGTATGCGCAGGTCCCAAAGGCTCGAATTAGTGGAAGCTGATCCGGAGCCTGAAAGAACCTTCCTACGCAGGAAGAGAGGGATAGATAAGACCGTTTAGGAGGAAGACTTGAGTACTTCTGAATCCGTCTTCGACAGTTTCATTTTCGAGGAAGATTTGACTGTTGAGACTACTTTTCCAGCAAAGATGCCTAATATTGCTAGTCACTCTGAGCCTACAGCTGCATGTATACCTCAAGGATTCAAACTTACAACGGACGAAGATGGAACTTCTTTCGATCTTCGTCCGTCTTATATCAAGCTTGTCCAGCAAGATAAGTATTGGGGTGTGGCTGGGGAGGATCCGAGGAAGCATATGGAGACCTTTGCTGACTACTGTTCTTCTATTCCAGTTTCTAAAGTGGTGACAGCCGACAAGATCAAGGAGTTCTTGTTTCCTTTTTCCCTTACTGATAATGCTAAAGACTGGTTGAAGAACTTGAATAGAGAGGAAATGGGTATAACCGATTGGACCACACTCGCACTGGCTTTCTACAAGAAGTATTTTCCACCACAGAGGACGAATGCTTTGAGGGGTCAGATTACTAATTTCAAGCAAACGGTTCATGAAAATCTCTATGAGTCCTGGGATCGATTCAAGACGCTAGTAAGGTCTGTTCCTCACCATGGGTTCGAGCAGTGGTTTCTGTGTAACCAGTTCTACAACGGGATATATGACGATCATCGAGCCATTCTAGATGCCGCGTCAAACGGGAGGTTCCAGAAGGAAATAGATGATGATAAGGGTTGGAAACTGATTGAGGAGATGGCAACCCATTGTGCTGAATATGGTAATCCGCGAAGTGGTACACGGACGATAGCTAGTATTGATTCTGAAGGTCTGGATGCAAAATTCGATAAACTAAATGCCAGACTTGACAAATGGGAGAAGAAAGCTGAAGATAACCAGCAGACGGTTCATTTGCTGCAGCGGGATGATGTGATTACTTGCGAGAGGTGTGGCGAAATTGGTCACACAGCTATAGACTGTTTTGCCAAAAAGGAACAAGTCTTTTCCTTTCAACAATACCGTCAAGGAGGTGGGTATTACAATCAAGGGAATATCCATCCCAATTTGAGATGGACAAGCCAGAACGTCTTAAATCCTACACCTCCACCACCACAGCTGACGTATCAACTTCCGCACAAGCAAGGATTTCAGAAAATCCAGTCTTCACAGCAAGCTAGTTCCTCATCTGGAGGAATTTCAGAAGTCGGGGAGTTAAAGTCTATGATCCAAGCTTTAGCTATCCAAATGAGTAAATCTGATCAAGCAACAAATGCTACTATCAAGCTTTTGGAGTCGCAGATTGCTCAATTGGCGGGAGCTAGATCGACTAGGCAACCTGGGCAGTTACCGTCTCAAACTGATAAGAACAAGGAGACGCTAGATATGATTACTCTGAGAAGCGGTCTTGCTTATGACAGTCCTGGTACAGTTGCTGATATTTCTGGTGCGCGTCCCGATGTTGCGAAGACTGTTGTTGATAATGATGTTGTCATCGATCGAGAGGTTATTGTTACTCGATCGAATGAATTAAAGGACAAGTTACTCGATCGAGAGGTTGTTGATGGTCGATCGAGTGATTCAGATGAACAAGTGGTCGATCGAGAGAATCCAGTTGCTCGATCGAATAAGTTGACTGAGGAAGCTGATCGATCGAGCAATTTAAGCTCGGATAATCTTCGATCGAGTGACTTAGATACTCGATCGATGGGTTTTCATGAGCGAGAAGCTCGTTCGAAAGGGTTAAGCAAGCGGATGATCAACAATGCAATTGTCAAGGATATGCAACGTGGTAATCCTAACATTCCAGTTCCGTTTCCTGGTCGATTGAAGAAGGCTAAGGTCGAGAAAGAATTTGCTCGGTTCGCTGACATTGTACGCGATCTCAAGGTGAACGTTCCTTTTGCAGACCTCCTAATAAAGGTACCCTCTTACTTAAAATTTATGCGTGAAATTCTTTTGCGTAAGAGGTCAGTAGATACGGTAGAGACTGTAGCCTTAACTGAGGAATGCTCTGCGTTCCTCCAGAACAAATGCCCCCCTAAGCTATCTGACCCAGGTAGTTTTTCTATACCGTTTCATATAGGTACCTATCTCATAGACAACACGTTATGTGACCAAGGAGCTAGTGTTAGCGTCTTACCTTTGTCTTTAGCCAAACGGTTAGGCTTTACCAAGCTTCAGTGTACAAACATGACGGTACAGATGGCAGATAGGACCTTGTCTCGACCCTTAGGAATCATAGAGGATGTTCCTGTGCAAATAGGAAAATTCTTTATCCCGGTCGACTTCATAGTTTTAGATATACCTGAGGATTCTCACACTCCCATCATTTTGGGAAGACCGTTCTTGCATACTGCGCAAGCAGTTATTGATGTTGGGTTACAGACTCTGACTTTTCAAATAGGTGGGGAGAATTTAGTATTCACGCAGTCTCATGCTAGTAAGGGTCCTATGCTTGTGTCTGAAAGTCCATAGACCTTAACTAGACTCTTCTAATTAGTTGCTAAATTACTTGTTAATTTAGTATTTAATTATCTATGTAACATGCAAGCAAATATAAAGACATTTATATAAAGGAAGAAATTTCCTCACATTGATATGGAAAATATAAGGGCACAACAAGAACTCCTTCTTGTTGTTCTTGAGCTACAAATATGGATGAACAAAAGTAATCTCCAAAGTAGAAGATCTCAGTCTAGTTGCACCAAGATTAACCCAAATAATCTACCCTTATTATTAACTAGATAATAAGATAGATATTATTCTACTAATATTATGACTATATTACTACACTAGTAATACTTAGTAAATATTAGTGTTTGAGAGTTTATAGTGAGGAGAAGAGTTTTAGAGAGAAGTATGACAATTGCACAAAATGAAGTAAGTAAAAAATGAACACAAATGCCCATTTTAAAGGCCATTTGACCGGATGGTTTAGTCCACATTTGGACTATTTTTTTTTTTCAATTTTGGTCACATGCATTAGAGTGGAGTGTTGTAGAAAGGATGATGATAATTCACTTTTTATGTCACCACCTTCACAGGTAACTAACGGAGTGTAAACATGAACACAAATCGCACCCTTGTAACTACTTTCAAACACCCCACCGCCCTCTTGGGCCTAGTTAGGTAAGGGTTCCATTTTGATTTTTTGATATTTGTCTCACAAATACTTATTGATCATATGGTTAATATCTTGTATAATTAAGTGTTAATTTGATCATATAACAATTATATGACTCAATTAAATAAATAATATGTACTTAACATTTTAAGTAATATTTTACCATTATATCAATATATAATGGGTCCCACAATGCTTAGTTAATTTATTTTACAACTCCTTGTAAATATAATTAACTAATTACCTCTATCTCAAACCTCAACTAATTTAGTAATTTAACGATTAATTACTAAGTTAAATCTTATTTAATCGTATTAAAATAAGATATAACTTTATTAGTCAATTATCGCATAATTGAAAAATAAGCTTAATCGAATTTGAGTTCTTAACTCATTTTCTAATAATTTACTCTCGTACATATCGAATATATGTAATGTACTAATTAACTGTATCGTATACAAATAATTAGTTACTATTTGGATTTCATCCTTTAGGTGTGACCGAAAGGGATTAGTTGATCACCGCCGTCAAACGACAATAACGTCAAACTCTAGTCAACCAACCGTTATTGATTTACGTTAATCAACTGACTAATCATATATATAGTCAATAAATATCCCAATTATATTCCTTAATAAGATTTATTATGTGGCGCACTATTGTGGAGGACACCTACTCCAACAATCTCCCACTTTTCTGACACAAGTGTGCGTCACCGCTTCTCTTGTCTCTTTATCACATCTCCCACTCAACGCAAGGTGTCTTTCAGGTCGCACTTGCGATTGACAATATCTAGAGTGGTTTTCTCGATAGGGAGAGTAACTGTCTGACCGAAAAATCTACCATAGATCTCTTTCCAAGCGTGGCCACGCATTTACAGTAACTTCTCCTCGAGTGGCCTAAAGATGTTTTTACCCAACGTGGGTGGACAATTCCTGTTGATCCATCTACTCTGTATGATGCAGATCACCATGATCCAGAAGAATTCCATCGGCCTCCTTTTACGGCACGACCTAGAACATCAACCAAAACCAATCGGAAACTGCACCGACTCAGATAGACGGTCGCCAGTCAAAAGAATCGACTTATAGGAATAAGATAAAAGACCCTGCCACGACCAGGCATCAAACAATTGATTTAAGGGTCTCTATCATGTCACTGTCCGACAGAGTGTCTTACAGTCTGTCTATGTAAACGACCAGTCATCTCCATGACCCCATGATGCTGAACCAACCATCGATCGACTTACAATCTAGTCATTTCGAGACGTCACCTCATTTGAGTGACTAGGGACAAAATACTAAGTTCGTCCTATTCACTTGAATAGGGTCCCACAATCTATTCGGATAAACAAAGTATTAAATTTAGTCAAACTAAATAAAAGAGTTTAAAATAAAACTCGAACAATGAATGCCATTATCATATATGAAATAATTAATACAACATTCAATTATTACATATTACATAACCTAAAGGAATTCTGGCACACGTCTCAATCCCATTGTGACGACATGACCATCATGCTTAGCCTTTGATAAAGGCTTGGTTAAAGGATCAGCAATGTTGTCATCTGTTCCAACCTTACAAATGTCAATTTTCTTTCTGTCCACGTAATCTCTAATTACATGATATTTCCTAAGTACATGTCTAGACTTGTTACTAGACTTGGGCTCTTTTGCCTGAAAAATAGCCCCACTGTTATCACAATAAATTGTGATAGGATCTTTGGCAGTAGGGACTACTGATAATCCTTCCAAAAATTGCCGAATCCACACAGCTTCCTTTGCAGCTTCAGACGCTGCAAGGTACTCTGCTTCTGTTGTAGAATCCGCTGTAACGCTTTGCTTGAAACTCTTCCAGCAAACATCTCCTCCATTCATCATATAAACGTAGCCGGATTGGGATTTCATATCATCCCGATCTGTTTGGAAACTGGCATCTGTGTAACCCTTTACACGTAACTCAGTCTCGCCTCCAAACACTAAGAATGAATCCTTAGTCCTTCTTAAGTACTTAAGGATATTTTTTACGGCTATCCAGTGACTCTCACCTGGATTTGCTTGGTAACGACTTGTCATGCTCAAAGCATATGCAACGTCGGGACGAGTGCACATCATATCATACATGATTGATCCAACGGCTGAAGCGTAAGGGATCAATTTCATGCGTTCAATCTCCTCGGTTTTCGTAGGGCACTATGACTTGCTCAAAGTGATCCCACTTCCCATAGGAACAAAGCCTCTCTTAGAGTCTTTCATGTTGAACCGATCAAGAATCTTATCAATAAAGTCCTTCTTGACTTAAATGCTAGTATCCTTTTAGATCTAATCCCTCTAGATCCGGATACCTAAGCTGCGATGGTCTTCTCCTAAGTTCCTCATGGAAATGTAATTCCTGCCACTGCCTTACAAAGTGAGCAATTGGAATATCATTTTCCCAATGAGTATATGTCATCGACATACAAAGACTAGAAAAGTTACTTTACTCACTAAACTTCAATGTTAAACACGTTTCCTCGACACTTCGAGTGACACCATTTTGTTTCAATTACATGATCTAAACGATGATTCCAACTCCTGGATGCTTGCTTAAGACCATAGATAGATCTCTTAAGTTTGCATACCTTCTTAGGGTTTGATGGATCCACAAAACCTTCAGGTTGTGTCATGTACACTTCCTCTTCTAGAATCCCATTCAAGAAGGCGGTTTTGACATCCATTTGCCAAATCTCCTAATTATGAAATGCGGCAACCGCTAAGATAATCCTTATGGATCGAAGCATGGCGACTGTGGCGAAGGTTTCGTCATAGTGAAGACCATGAACTTGGGTGAAACCTTTTGCCACCAATCTAGCTTTGTAAACATCATTATGTTTATCTATGCCACTTTGGATCTTATAGATTCCACTTACACTGAAGAGGTCGTACCTCCTTAGGTACATCAACCAAGTCTCATACTTGATTGTCGTACATAGAATCCATTTCGGATTGCATGGCTCTAGCCATAGCTTTGAGTCGGGACTAGAAATGGCTGCTTTGTAGGTAGTAGGTTCGTTACTTTCAAAAAGTAACACATTATAGTCATCACCTTCCTCTATAATACCAAGGTATCTATCAGGTGGATGACTAATTCTGCTTGCCCTCCTAGGTTCCGAAGGAATAATTACCGTACCAGACGAAGAGGGAACGTTTTCCTCGTCGTCCTTTTCGGTTTGTGGCTCTTGGACTTCAACAAGTTCAAATTTTCTCCCACTCTGTCTTTTAGAAATAAAATCATTTTCTAAAAAGACTGCATCACGAGACACAAACACTTTGTCCTCGTGTTTATTGTAGAAGTAATAAGCACGTGATTCCTTTGGATATCCTACAAAAAGACATTTGTCAGATTTGGGTGCGAGTTTATCGTCAGACTTATTCTTAACAAAAGCCTCGCATCCCCAAATTCTCATAAATGACAAATAAGGGACTTTTCCTGTCCATATCTCATATGGAGTCTTGTTTGCCGCTTTAGTCGGGCTTCGATTTAGTGAAAATATTGCAGATAAGATAGCAAAACCCCAAAAATAATCAGGAAGCTCTGTCAGACTCATCATAGATCGAACCATATCTAATAAAGTTCGATTTCTCTTTTCGGACACACCATTTAATTGAGGTGTTCCAGGAGGAGTCCATTGTGATACTATACCACAGTCGTTTAGGTGTGAATCAAATTCATTGTTCAAGTATTCACCACCACGATCGGATCGTAGGGTTTTAATCTTTTTATTCAATTGGTTTTCTACTTCATTTTGAAATTATTTGAATTTTTCAAAAGCATAACTTTTATGCCTCATCAAGTAGACATATCCATATCTACTCAAGTCGTCGGTAAAAGTAATGAAGTAGTGATAACCACCTCTGGCTTGGATAGTCATTGGACCGCATACATCCGTATGTATAAGTCCTAATACTTCACTTGCTCGTGTCTTCTTTTTCCCGTAAAAGGAGCACGAGTCATCTTGCCTAGAAGACAAGATTCGCATACGCCATAAGATTCGTAATCGAAAGGTTTGAGTACTTTCGATGAAACAAGTCTCTTTATGCGTCGTTCGTTTATGTGCCCTAAACGACAATGCCAAAGGTATGATTGATTAGGTTCACCTGTTTTGAGCTTCTTGTTTTCTACATGATAGACCTCTTTTGCAATGTCTAGAACATAAATACCTCCAATAGAAATGGCCTCGCCATAAACCATTTCATTAAGTGAAAAAGTACAACAGTTGTTCTTAATGCAAAATGAAAATCCTTCCATGTCTAACACGGAAATGGAGAGAATGTTCTTGGTAAGAGTTGGTACATAATAGCAATTATTTAAATACAACTCTAAACCATTAGGCAAAAGAAGAACGTAGGTGCCCACGGAAACTGCGGCTACCTTAGCTCCATTTCCCATGCGCAGGTCCACGTCACACTTGGCTAGTGCTTGCACGTCCCTCAGCCCCTGTACATGATTACAAAGGTGAGAACCACAACCGGTATCAAATACCCAAGAAGATGTACTAGCAAAGTTAATATCTATCATATAGAGTGATGAAAGAATTTTACCTGACGTTGTCACACAAACCGTCCTTTGTCTTTCAAAGTAACTTGGGGGCAATTGCGTTTCCATGCCTTGGTCATTACAATAATAGCAATCCGCCTCCGCGTGTTGTTGACTTTGGGCTGGGATTATTAAAAGACCTTGCCCTTTCCTCCTTGCCGGATATTTCTTGAGAAAAAAGTCTTTACCTTCCCTTGTCCTTCCTCACCAAAGGTTAGTTCTTCATTTTCATGGAAAGAACATCCTTGGGTTCACTCCCACTAGCCTCCATGTCCCACTCCGCTTGGGTGAGGAGTGCATGAAGTTCATGGAAACTCTTGTCCATGCCATTCATGTTATAGTTCACCCTAAATTGGGTGAACTTAGGTGTGAGTGAATGAAGGATCTTACCCACCACCAATTGCTTCGGAATTTTGCACCCTAGACGCTCTAAGGTGTCCGTGTGCTCAACCATTTTGAGGACGTGTGGGCCAACCTTTTGGCCCCTTTGAAGCTTGGTGTCAAAGAATTTCGTAGCCGCCTCATATTGGAGAATTTGAGGAGTTTGCGAAAACATCGACGTAATCCTCGTGAATATCGCATATGCATTGAGAGATATCAATTGGAGTTTGAGTTTGGGTGAGATTGACCAAATCAAGACATTCTTGACGTCATTAGCAATCTTCAAATAAAGATCATATTCGGCCCGAACCACCGCGGACGATCTTAGCGCGGGTTCGGTGGGGGGCTCTTCGACCAAGTAGCGAAGCACGTTATCGGATAACGCGGCGCTCTTGATCGTTGACTCCCATTCAACGAAGTTACTTCCGTCATCCTTTAGGACACACTTGTCCATGACGGATCTCAACCATGAGTCCTTACCCAAGGTTGCAGCGTTTGATGATGTCGACATTATGCGAATATGGTAACTACAACAAAAAGAAATATATAAACATTCATTGTTAATTTACTTGAAAAACATTTTAACAAGTTTAGCATTCATATAATGACCTCTCACTAAATTATATAAATGATTCCAAGACCCATTTTTATTTAAAAATAGTCATCGCATGCTACCTTTATCTAGAAATGGTAAGTCGTTATTTGACTAATTCTACCCTTAGAACTCTTGGTTGACGTATTTCAACTAAATCCATCTCCTAGTCCCAAGATAACGCTTATCTCGTTGAGTCCAATCCAATTTTAGCTTGTGATCGTATCACCCTACTTACCCGAGGTAAAAAGGGACCCACGAGCGTGGTAGCCCTAATGAACACGGGATTCATAGGTGTTATTCAATTGGTAAGGCTAATCTCAATTTTTTTAAACATGTGAGAGATCTTGTCAATTTCGTTATTAATTCCCTATAAGTGAATTAAGTCGGTTGCGTTGCGAATAACGTGAATTGACCAATGACGGTAAAAAAAATGCATGTGTGACCGATTGGCATAAGCGGAAGGAAATAAAGCAAGCAACCAAGCAACAATAAAATCCTAGTATGGCCACCTAGCTAATCAAAATTAACTAGATAGTTACAAATTCGGAAACCAACTCCTTGGTCCCTTGCCTCTTCAGTTGGAACACCTTCCAAAATGGCACCGTCTTGAGGGAGTCACCGATCTTCTTAAAAATAATTACAAATATACAAATATACAAATTCCTATTATACATTTATTCTATGAAATAAAATTATTAAATTATACAAACCGGCGATACGAGATCGCAATAAAATTACAACCAAACCGTTATTCCCTTACATTACGGGTAATAACGATTAAAAATAACTAGGCCATACTAAGTACAAAATTTGCATAAATTATTAAATAAATGACATTCATTCAACCATAAATAAAATAAATTGCTGCAAAATTCATACCAAAATCGCCCTAAACACATTCATGCTCAATGTAGCTCGATTTTTTCCGGGATTTATTGATTTTTAACCATTAAAAATCAATATCAACATTTATATCTCATTTAAATTCAAAATAATTAACTAAACAGATTTAGAACTCAAAATTAGTCACTACTAATTTTGTTGGTCATTAATAAGATCGATTTGATTTGATTTGCTAAATATTACGGTTTAATCATAACAAATATGAAATAAAACCAAAATAAAATATAAACATCATAAAAAATGAAAACAAAAATTTTGTACATTCTGGAACAAATCCAGGAACTCTAAAAGTAAAAACATTTGCTCAAAAAATTTAAATTAATTTTATGAACAAATAACTTAGTATTTAATGGTTTTATCAAATAAAAAACATTAAATATAGTAAAACAGTGAAATAAATTATAAAAGTTTACCAAGAGTATCAACATCAGAATTTAAAATGTACCAAAAATTTTCAAGACCAGAAAATGACGTTTAAACTTTATGAACATTATAATCTCATATTATCGTATAAAAATCAATAAACATGCAATACTTAATTAAAAGTCACAACATTTTACATACGATATGTAAGACATGCATGTGAGATCATATTAAAGTTTCATGGCCAGAATCAACATGCAACTATTTTTAGTTAACTTTTAACTCATAAAATGCATGTTTACTCTGTTTATAAGCCAAAAATCAAAATAAATAGCAAATCAATCGCTAAAATCACGAAATTTGACCACAAACATTTTGAGGTCAGTAGGTATACATGCACCAAAAAATGTCGTCAGAATCGTATTTTAACTCAAAATCTTTGATTTATTAGTTATCTTATAACTTTAATAAAAATGTCCAAAATGAACATGCATGCTACAAGCTAGCTCTGATACCACATGAAAGTCCATAGACCTTAATTATACTCCTCTAATTATTTACTAAATTACTTATTAATTTAGTTTATAATGATCTATGTAACATGCATGCAATTATAAAGACATTTATATAAAAGAAGAAATTTCCTCACATTGATATGGAAAATATATGGGCACAACAAGAACTCCTTCTTGTTGTTCTTGAGCTATAAATGTGGATGAACACAAGTAATCTCCAAACTAGAAGATCTCCTTTAAGATGCACCAAGATGACACCAAATAATCTACCCTTATTATTAACTAGATAATAAGATAGATATTTTACTACTAATATTATGATATATTACTACACTAGTAATACGTAGGAAATATTAGTATTTGAGAGTTTTAGAGAGATGAAGAGTTTTGAGAGAAGTATGAAATAAGCAAGAATGAACTAGTGATAAATTGAACAACAATTGTTCTCTTTATAGCCATGAGGGCCGGCTCATGTATCACCAAAAGAGTGATATTTTCTTCTTATTTTATTGCCATGCAAAGTGGTAATGTGTTGTAGTGAATAAAATGATTTTAGGTTTACTATTCATGTCATAAGCACATGTTGCTTGTGAGTATGAATAAGAGCAACCATCATCACCATCCACTATGTCATAACCGGCCATGTGAAGGCTATTTTGATCCATTTTGATTTTTGATATTTGTCCCACAAATACTTATTAATCATATGCTTAATTATCTTGTATAATTAAGTGTTAATTTGATCATATAACAATTATATGACACAAATAAATGAATAATATGTACTTAACATTTTAAGTAATATTCTACCATTATATCAATATATAATGGGTCCCACAATGCTTAGTTAATTTATTTTACAACTCTTGTAAATATAATTAACTAATTACCTCTATCTCAAAACCTCAACTAATTTAGTAATTTAACGATTAATTACTAAGTTAAATCTTATTTAATCGTATTAAAATAAGATATAAATTTATTAGTCAATTATCGCATAATTGAAAAATAAACTTAATTGAATTTTGTTAAACACCGGAAATGTACTTTTTTTAGTAGAAAAGAATTTACGAAATCTTTTCAGTAGTTTTAAGTGTTAATTTAGAATTTTATGTTCCGAGTAAATTAGAATTTCCGAGTTCGTATTTGGAATTCCGCGAGATTCCATGAGAATCCGTCTTAAGGCGAGTTTTTCCTTCAAGTCCACTCACTCTTAAACTACTTCTTACTCAACCCAAAAACACAAACATTTTCTCCTCCTTAAGGAAATCCAAACCTTGCCTACAAGCTTTTCGATCTTTGAACTCTAGCTCATTCTACTTCCTATACTTCACGTAATTTGTATATTCTTATGCCCTTCATTCCCCCTTATCCGTATTGATGTTAAAATCATCGTCTTTCTCGCTTTTCAAACTTTCGGCTTTTCAAGCTGAATTTTATTCATCTTTTATGATCTATTGTAGGTGGTGGATCTCTCAAGATCCCGACAAAGACTATTACCTTATTGAAGAGGAGATTGACGCGTAGAGTAAAGACGCTTTTAAAGGTAACGGTGAATTGAAGGGTTATCGATACATTACGTGTTTAATGCTTTATAGTGCTTAGAAATCGTATTTAGAATACGATTAGAAGCTTAGGAATCATGTATGATGAATGATGTGTTTTATGATGAAGTAATGATATGTATATTGATTGTTGATGATTTGATTAGAGTATATTTGAGGAATTGAAATGAATGGTTAAGAAAGGGGAAGGCCAGGGGTGATGAAGGGGGTGTTCCATGCCGGTCGCCCGGCAGCCGGTTGTGCCCACCGGATGGGAACACATCAGTAACAATATTGAAGTTTTTGGGAATTTTTGTATAGGGGTGCTCTGAGCCGGTCGACCGGCCGCCGGTCCATTGACCGGCCTAGAACACATTCCCCTGTTTTCTATGATTTTTGGTTTTTGCCTTGTGCTCTGAGCCGGCCCACCGGCCGCCGGTCCAGTGACCGGCCTGGAACACGGCAATATGTTTTTCATAAAATTTCTAAAACTCGTAATTTATAATAGTTCGCATGATCCGTTTATCGTATAATTTTACGTAGTGACTTATAATACTCATGTTTTGGATATATGATATTTCATTCGCTTGTATCACATGTTTTGTCACGGTTTTTGCTATGTCCCACTGTGAGTCGGTTTTTACAAATGTTACGGTTTGAGCACTGTTTTGTCTTGTGCTTTGTACTCTCATTCCCTTGGCTACCTTCCCGTTCGTAAGGCTGGAATGTCGAAACGAAGAGGTATCCTACTGCTTAAATGCATGTGTTAATGGGCATACGACGACGTTGTTGGGAGTTGAACGCATTGCGTTGATCGACCCGGCCGTCAAATGTTGTGTACTTGCGAGGTGGTGTTATTTGCATGTAGCGTACCGCTTGTTATGGGGCTTGAGCTCTTTTCCGCCTCTTTCGTGAATTGATCTACCGAATTTGGGGTACTCGGCGTTTTCTTTGTAAGACCGAGTCTTGGATGCGAAACGCTTTATCGCATGTCGAATCGGAAAATGTGATTCCGAGAATCTGGCCAGGTTTAGATTAGGAGCCGTTTAATTATCGTTCCTACCAGGAGGAAATTAGTCTACATATACGAAATGTAGCATCGTGTCTGAGTTCAGGGGAAATGCTTTATACCGGGAATGGCCTTTTAAGCATTACTTGCCATGTACACTGCGAGTTGCGTTCATTTTACCGTGAGAGTGAGAGATGTCGTCTTGTGTCGTCGTTATTGTGAATGCGTGATTTCATGGTATTATTCATGGTCATTGCATGATTGGGCACCGTCTATGTATGGTTCGTGAATGGATGATATTATGTTGGTTTTATTGTGATCATCGCATGACTTGACTTGGGTTGTCTGTCGAGTGTCAATCTTATCAATCTTATACCGCTAACGGTGAGATGCAAGCCCTAGTGAGCGTATTCGGTTGCCTAAGAGTGTCTTTCCCGAGTCGTTGAATCACATGATGTTTCGGATTTGATTTCCTTATGATCTTATCATTTTATATTGGATTGCCTATCTATTCTTATCGTAACTCACATGGATATCTATATATGCATGATTTTACTTTTGGATTTCCTTATATGTACGTTTAATGTGATATGGCTGGGAGAACCCGGAGTTACTCCCCACTGATTGTGGCGTTCATGTTTTTCATGAATGAACAGCTTGCTTGCATGGATGGCTTTTTGCTTATGCTATTTTGGGTTCGGGTGTGAGCTAGCGGGCGTTGTCCCTGGATGAAACACCTCTAGACGTTGTTTAGCTAGTTGCTAATTACTTGGTCTTTTGTTAACACTTTGAGAGACTACGTCTCTTGTGGTATTTTTATTTAGTTGTAATATTTTGACACTCCTCGTATTTTTCTATCTTGCATGTATAAAGGTTTTTAAAATACCGTATTTTTCGCTATATAATTCACATGCTTGTATGTTTTATATTTCCGCATTCGCGAGGGTTGTCACAGTTGGTATCAGAGCTTTATCGCTCCCGACGCACACACGTGAACCCTAACTTAAACTACTTGACCTTGAAATAATAAATGAGAGATTTGGGTAGAAGTTAAGGACTTTACTTGGTAGTCTATTTGTTTATGCTAATTGATAGGAGTAACTTAATTTGTTTTTTGTTTCTTATGAAGATGGTTAGACCATGATTAGCTGAGAACGTTATGATGGAAGCTCTTACTCAAGTGCTGAAAAATCAGCAAGATGCCGCGTTAGCTAATGCCAACCAAGTTCCCCCTAGAAGGGAAGATAACCATCAAGGTGGCTACGCATGGGTAGCTGGACAAATAGCGAGAAGTAAGATCGTACCATATGGTGGAGAACCGGATCTGACGGAGTTATCCGATTGGTTCCGTGAGATGGAGAGGCAATTCGATCTATACCAAGTCCGAGAAGAGGACAAGGTTAGGATCGCAAAGCATTTTCTGGTGAGGGAAGCCGACAATTGGTGGGCTATCACAAGTGCCACCGCTGTTCTTGAAGAGGACTTTAACTGGGCTTGCTTTAAAGCTCTCGTGGAAGGGAGATTTTATCCTAAAGAGCTTAAACAGCAAAGGCTTAAAGAGTTCATCGATTTTAAACAAGGCAACCTATCAGCTCAAGAGTTTACTACGGAGTTTAATAGGCTCGCTCATTTCGCTCCGACGCTTATCCGTGATGATGAAGACCGAGCATTCTATTATCGTAATAAGTTGAGTGCCGTTCTTCAAAGTAAAGTGAGAAGGGGTACTGCGTCCTTTGGAGATCTTTATGATGATCCCTTATAGGCTGAAAATTCAATGAAGGCTATAAGAGATGAAGCTTTAATGAATAATCCCTCTCCTTCTTAAGCTCCTAGGCCGAATGCTTTTGGGAATAGGCCGTTTATTCCGTCTTCTTCTAATTCCTATGCTAACAAGAGGAGGTTTAATCCTTCTTCCAATACAAATGCAAGAAATTCTTCTCCTTTTATTCCTAGAGCTACTTCAAATGTGGCTCATAGGCCTTATGCTCCTCAAGCTCAAGCTCGCTTTTACAACCGGTGTAGACTTCCTCTACACCCCGGTGGAACTTGTTCCAACCGACCATATGTGTGCTTATTTTGTCAAAAGGGTGGTCATCGTTATGAGGATTGCCCCGATCGGAAGTTCCCCCTCCTCCTCCTAAACCTAAGGGTTCAATCTTTGTCATGAGCCGTGCTGAAGCCGATGCTCATCCCGAGATTATTGCGGGTATGTTCTCAATCTTAGAGCAACCGTGTCTTATTTTATTTGATACCGGTGCTTCAATGTCTTTTGTGTCATCAACCTATGCTAATAAATTATCATTCAAGCCTACATCTAGTGAGGATACTCCCATATCCTTACCATCCGGAGATATTATCTCTTGTTCAACCCTTTATCCAAATGTACCTATATCTATTGCGGGTTCTATCTTTCCCGCGAATCTCCTTAAGTTTCCTCTAGGAGAGTTTGATATTATTTTAGGTATAGATTGGCTAGCTATGTATCATGCTAGGTTCGAGTGTCTTGACCAAAAGATTTATTTAAAGAGTCCTTTAGGTGTTAGAATAACCTATCAGGGATCTCATCCCCGTAAAGGTGTGTCTTTAATTTCCGCGATGAAGTTGGTAAGTATGGTTAGAAAAGGTCACCAAGCATTCTTGTGTGTTATGACTTCTTCAAATACCTCTTTGCCAAGTATTGAAGTTGTGCCTATTGTTCAAGAATTCATTGATGTATTCCCAGAAGATTTGCCCGGGATTCCTCCCGAGCGTGATGTTGAATTCTCTATTGATCTTGTTCCTGGCTCTGGTCCAATTGCCAAAGCTCCTTATCGTATGGCTCCGTCCGAATTGAAGGAATTAAGGTAGCAGCTAGATGATATGATAGAGAAGGGTTTTATTCGACCAAGTGCCTCGCCTTGGGGTGCTCCCGTTCTTTTTGTAAAGAAGAAAGATGGTTCGATGAGACTTTGCATTGATTATCGTGAATTGAATCGGATTACAATCAAGAATAGGTATCCTTTACCAAGAATTGAAGATTTGTTTGATCAACTAAAGGGTGCTTCTACTTTTTCCAAGATTGATTTGAGATCCGGTTATCACCAAATTCCTGTTCGAGATGTTGATATTCCGAAGACCGCTTTTAGTACAAGGTATGGTCATTATGAGTTCAAGGTTATGCCATTTGGATTGACGAATGCTCCCGCTATCTTTATGGATCAAATGAACCGCACATTTAGTGAGTATCTTGACAAGTGTGTGGTGGTATTCATTGATGATATTCTTATTTTCTCCAAGTCCGAAGAAGAGCATGCTATTCATTTGAGGATTATTTTGGGTGTTCTACGTCGTCAAAAGTGGTATGCTAAGTTCTCTAAATGTGAATTTTGGTTACCTAAAGTGTCCTTTCTTGGGCATGTTATTTCAAAAGAGGGTGTAATGGTGGATCCTTCTAAAATTGAGGCCGTTGTTGATTGGAAGAGTCTGACTGATATTAGAGAGATTCGGAGTTTTCTTGGTTTAGCTGGTTAT
>JAIUZE010014459.1:0-12185 GCA_022085475.1 Heliosperma pusillum | reverse complement strand
AGTAAAGTCAAAACCCAAGGGCACGGTGGGTCGAACCCAACTTTTGACGATTCTATTTAACAGTGTAGGACACAAGAAAAGAATCTTCCCAAGTTTCTAAAGTAGTTTTAAAATAGGGTGTAATTTTTTTCACCATAATATCTATATGATCGACCTTTATTTTGCTAAATGCAAATATTTTGTGGTATTAGATTCCATTATGGTGTTTGCATCAATGTCTTCATGCATATAATAATGATCATACGACAGTAACCATGATTTAAATGTCGAACCTACAAGGAAAATATAACTATTGTAGTTTTATTTCTATAGAGACATATAAAAGTTATAATGTAATCAATCTAGTTTTGGATTTAGAGGTATACTTTAATAAACGTTATTATGTAAATAACCTCTAAATAAAGAATATAGTATCCACTTTTGTGTACGACACAACTGTTTCATTTTTTTGAATAGAACAACGTTGTATCTTTTTATGCCTATACTTGGTCAATGGTTATCCCATACCAATCAAAGGTAATTATATTCTTGACCTAAACTAGTAAGTACTTGTCATATAGATTGAAAAAGGCTCAAAATTGGTAACCTATGTCTAATCTTAATTCTGGATTGTGTAGCACATTAAGAGGCTAGTATTAACAACTATTCCTAAACCCATCTGATTTGAAATCGTTATGTGTTGCGAATCTTTATTCAATGCAAGATGAGTCGTGCCCTTTTTTGTTGAAAGAAATCCGAACTAGTAAATTATTGCCCCATTACACAAGATAAGTGTGGTCCAATAACAGAACACCAACCAAGATTGATAATGATACTCACTTGATTTACCGACGATTTAAGTAGATATTATGTTTGATTCTACTTAATGAGGTGCTAAGAGAAATCTTTGAAAAGTTCAAAGAGCGTCAATGAGAAGTAGTTAACCACTAGAGCATTAGATCAAGGACTTACGACTAAATCGTAACCATAAATATCTAAGTATTGACTTTGATTTTCACCAAAAGTATTGTGAAATGATTTCACAAGTTAACTTCTCTAAAACACATTATTAGATAAGGTAGTGTTGTTGAATAGAGAAACAGAACCTTATACGATATGGTTTTGTCTTTATCAAGTCAAAATGAGCCATTTGACTAAACCTGGGATCTTAAGATTTTTGTCTGCTATTGGGTTCTTTTCCACCACATAAAACACATTTAAAACAGTCTGATTTCATTCCATATACGATATGGGTAGGTCGCGTACCTAATTTATAAGTTATTTGAATGAAACAAGTGCTCAATAATCCCACATTGACCACGAGAACAAAGCGTTTGTGACTCGTGATGCTGTCTTTCAACAAAAATACGATTATTTCTTGATAAGACAGAGTGGGAGAAAATGTTTCAAGAGCCACAAACTGAGCATAAGGTCCGGAAAAAGTTTTCCTCATTGCTTGTTCAGTAGTTGTTTCTTCGGAACCTAGGAGGTCAGGTGGAATTTTATCGCTCCTTTATAGTGATGAATTCAAATATGCGACTTATAAAAGACTGTTTTTAGTCCCAACTTCTTGATATGGCTTAGAGTCATACGATTCGTAATGGACGCCATGCATGATGGTCAGGTATGTGACCTGGTGAAATTTTACTTTGAAGAAGTACGACCTCTTCAATGTAATTGTTTTTAAGATCGAAATTTGCATGGATGAACATTAAAATGTTTTTCAAAGATAACTTGGTAAGCAAAGAGTTTTGCACCAACCTTATTTCTTTGATCCATTCGAATATACTTAGCGATTACAGCATATCATAATAGTATGATGTCAACTGGATCTCAAGAACCACCTTCTTGAATACGATTCTAGAAGAGGTAGTATATTTTATATTCACCTGTGGGTTCGTAGATACTAACTATCCTAAGTTAATTTGCAAGCTTAAGAGGATGTCTTAAGTAAGCACTAAAGAGTTGGAATTAGTTTGTCAATCATGTCATAAAATATTTCTCGATATCTCGAGGAATTATGTTTATACATGAAGTTTAGTGGGAGTAATATGGTTGTCATCAGTCTTATATGTGGAGACATATTGATCATTTTAGATGATGGAAGATTTTGGAGAAGTAGAATACATCTTTTAGATATCTGGATTTATGGAGATAAATCTAAAAGGATATTCGCATTGAGTCAAAATTCTTATATTGATAAGATCTTTGACTAGTTCAAGGAAGTTGAACACATCATAATTGAGTCCTTTTGCTTCCGCTGCGGGATCAATTATATACGATGTGATGTATACTCAATCCGACATTTTGCATGCTTTGAGTATGACGAATCATTTGCAATCAAATCCAAGTGAGAGTCACTTGATAGCCATAAAGAACATCCTTAGTACTTGCGACGGACTAAAAGAAATGTTCCATGTGTTGGGAGTTTAAAATGAGTTGCGTGTAAGGGTTACACAGACTTCAGTTTCCAAACTGATCAAAGTGATTTGAAATCCCGAGCTGGCTGTGTTTTATAGAAGATTTATCTGTTGGAAGAGTTCCAAGCAGAAAAGACTATTGGAAAGGTTCCAAGTAGGAGTGACATTTTAAAATATACATGTCATGTATCCGCTGGAAGTGTTCCAGGGGGGCATTATCATTGCGGGATTTACAACGGAAATGGAGTACATTGCGTCATATGATGATGCATATGAAGGTAGCTTGGAGGGACTAGAAATAGTTCATATAGTTGTATATCCTATCCCATTATACTGGTAAAACAGTGGGGGCTACCTTTAGGCCAAGAGTCCTAAGTCTAGATTCATACCTAGACACGTACTCAGAAAGTTTTATGTAATATGAGATTACATAGACAAAGAGAAATAGCAATCAGAACGAAGGGAAAGATGCAAGTATTGCTAATCCATTAGCCATGCTTTTTGCAGGCTGAACATGATAGTCATGTCATTTCAATGGGGATGTGAAATACCTGAATTGCTAAAGATTATAAGATATGAAATTATTGATAGCGTATCAATTTTTCCAAATATTTGATAATCGCATTCATTGTTAGAGTTTCATTAAAAACTCCTTTATTTAGTTTGACTAAATTTTAATACTTTGTTTATCCGAATTGGTTGAAAGAAAGGTTGAACCCAATTCAAGTGAACAGGACGAACTTAGTATTTTGTCCCTAGTCACTCAATGAGGTGACGTCTCGAAATGACTAGATTGTAAGTCGATCGATGGTTGGTTCAGCACCATGGGGTCATGGAGATGACTGGTCGTTTACATAGACAGACTGTATGACACTCTGTCGGACAGTGACATTGTAGAGACCCTTAAATCAATTATTTGATGCCTGGTCGTGGCAGGGTCTTCTATCTTATTCCTATAAGTCGATTCTTTTGACTGGCGACCGTCTATCTGAGTCGGTGCAGTTTCCGATTGGTTTTGGTTGATGTTCTAGGTCGTGCCGTAAAAGGAGGCCGATGGACTTCTTCTGGATCATGGTGATCTGCATCATACAGAGTAGATGGATCAACAGGAATTGTCCACCCACGTTGGGTAAAAACATCTTTAGGCCACTCGAGGAGTAGTTACTGTAAATGCGTGGCCACGCTCGGAAAGAGATCTATGGTAGATTTTCCGGTCAGACAGTTACTCTCCCTATCGAGAAAACCACTCTAGATATTGTCAATCGCAAGTGCGACCTGGAAAGACACCTTGCGTTGAGTGGGAGATGTGATAAAGAGACAAGAGAATCGGTGACGCACACTTGTGTCAGACAAGTGGGAGATTGTTGGAGTAGGTGTCCTCCACAATAGTGCGCCACATAATAAATCTTATTATGGAATATAATTGGGATAATTATTGACTATATATATGATTAGTCAGTTGATTAACGTAAATCAATAACGGTTGGCTAACTAGAGTTTGACGTTATTGTCGTTCGACGGCGGTGATCAACTGATCCCTTTCGGTCACACCTAAAGGATGAAATCCAAATAGTAACTAATTATTTGTATACGATAGAGTTAATTAGTACATTACATATATTCGATATGTACGAGAGTTAATTGCTAGAAATTGAGTTAAGAACTCAAATTCGATTAAGTTATTTTTCAATTATGCGATAATTGACTAATAAATTTATATCTTATTTTAATACGATTAAATAAGATTTAACTTAGTAATTAATCGTTAAATTACTAAATTAGTTGAGATTTTGAGATAGAGGTAATTAGTTAATTATATTTACAAGGAGTTGTAAAATAAATTAACCATGCATTGTGGGACCCATTATATATTGATATAATGGTAAAATATTCCTTAAAATGTTAAGTACATATTATTTATTTAATTGAGTCATATAATTGTTATATGATCAAATTAACACTTAATTATACAAGATAATTAACCATATGATCAATAAGTATTTGTGAGACAAATATCAAAAATCAAAATGGACCTAACTATGCCAAAATGGCCGGTTGGATTGTAGTTAGAAGGGTGATGATTTTTGTTCTTGTTTTTACTCTTTAGTTACTTATTGAAAGTGACATAACAAGTAGAAATAATCATCATATATACTACAACACTCCACTCTAATGCATGTGATCAAATTGAATAAAATAATAGTCCATTTTGGACTATGTCATCCGGCCAATTTGGCTTTATAATGAACAATTGTTGTTCATCATTTATCACTTCATTTTGTGCAATTGTCATACTTCTTTCTAAAATTCTTCCTCTCACTAAAAACTCTCAAATACCAATATTTACTAAGTATTACTAGTGTAGTAATATAGTCATAATATTAGTAGCATAATATCTATCTTATTATCTAGTTAATAATAAGAGTAGATTATTTGGGTTAATCTTGGTGCAACTTAGAGGAGATCTTCTACTTTGGAGATTGTTTGTGTACATCCATATTTATAGCTCAAGAACAACAAGATGGAGTTCTTGTTGTGCCCTTATATTTTCCATATCAATGTGAGGAAATTTCTTCTCTTATATAAATGTCTTTATATTTGCATGCATGTTACATAGATCATTATAAACTAAATTAATAAGTAATTTAGTAAATAATTAGAGGAGTCTAATTAAGGTCTATGGACTTTCAGGATTTTGAGTAAGTGGTGAAGGTACATGTTGAGAAGTGCTTTGCATTCAGACACTCAACCCCGCCCGTTTCATAACGGCTTATACTAAGTCAAGTGCTAATTTTCAAACAAGGTCATAGCTACTCGATAGAAATATTATGCAACGATTGTTTTCAAATAAACCCTAAGGATGTGAAGTTTGTCTCAATGTGGTTTAATGAATGTATGCAACTTCTTCGAAGTTGTTTTAGCATGTGATTTGATTTGATTTGCAACAAAAAACATAAATCACTTATGGGCTTGGAAGAGAGGGGAGCCATTTAAGGAATTATTCTAATACAACCGAGTCATCTCGCCACAAAAAAACTCTATTTGAAATTGGAGAGATACCACTCGACATATATACATTGCTAAGACACACATCGATGTCCAATGATCATTCTTAGAAGACAATGCGCATCGATTTAAAAAAAAAGGACTAGAGGCAAGAAGATGAGCCTTGACCACATAGCTTTCGGCCGAGTGCTTATCTTCGGTTTGCATGCCCATGTTTCTTGCTTCGAACAATTAGATAATATTACATTGTCTAACGAGAGTACTAGCATAAATCAGGCCATAATATCTTAGATAATATGCCATTTACTATGATTGTACTAACGATAAATGATATATGTCTAACTAAATAAAAGAAGGTTTTTTAGAAAGACTTATTTTGACACGAGTGGAAATTAACCCATAATTTAAATGATACAAAATAATAAACAAAGTACAAATTACAAAGTAACACAGTGAACTAATCATGCATTCTACACAATCAAGAAAAAAACTCTAGTTGTATGTTATCGATTGCAAATGGGTAGATGGTAAGAACACACACCCATACTAGCAAGTTGGTAAAATATGATTGAGTGCATGGAGACTCTCGAAAATCAAGGGAGTCCTATCTGAATTGACAAGATCACGCAAGGCTATAATTTCTCCTATACAAAGTCCCCACCTAACAATCATACAAAGAAATCTAATATCAACAACTAATCACAATTACCCTAATGACAACCCTAACTCAAATTAGGGTTCTAACAATTATACCCAACATTAGAAATTTACGATAAGATTGATGTAACGAAAGATCACGAATTAGTAACAAGGATCACCACAAGCTTGAAAATGAGCTTAGGATGATTAAGAGAGTTTAGATAATGTTTTAGTGTTAGTAAAATGATTAGGAACTGACATAATGTTTTTATATAGTCTTAATCGTCTTAACCCAAAAACGCTCAAATTACCCATCAGACCGAGGCACTCGGCCGAGTACAAGGGACAATCAGTCGAGTACCCTACAATCGGTCGAGTACTTCACAAACTTGACCAAGTGCCACCGAGTCAGTAGCCTGCCTAAGCGACATTCCCACCTACTCGGTCAGGGACGCCCTACTCGACGGTTACCCAGCTAAAAGAATACGGAGTATCACATACCAATGGTGTTTATATTCTAGATCTAACTAATGAAGTTTATCATTTAGAAAATAAAAAGCTCAAAAAAGACGACCCAGATTTATCTTATCTCTAGAATTGTCGTTTAGGTCATATAAACAAAAATTGCATTAGGAGACTAGTAAAGACAAGTATTCTATCACCATTTAATTATTAATCTTATGGAATATGCGAGTCTTGTCTTAATGGAAAGATGACTCATTAACCTTTTTTTGGAAAAGGAGAAATAGCAAGTCAGTTATTAGGTCTTATACATAATGATGTATGTGGACCAATGCCTATCACTGGTAGAGGTTGCTATGACTACTTCATATATTTTACCGATGACCTAAGTAGATATGGATATGTATAGTTAATGAGCTATAGAGTGAAGCTTTTGAAAAGTTCAGAAGAATTTCCAACTGGAGTAAAAAGTCAACTAGAAAGAAAGATCAAAGCATTACGATCTGATTGTGGTGGGGACAAGTAATTACATCGATTCGCATCGGAGAGATTGTGGTATATTATCATAATTAAATCCCCCGGCACACTACAAATGGTGTGGTTAAGGAAAAAACCGAACATTATTAAATATGGTTCGGTCTATGATGAGTAAGACTGAGCTTCCTGATTCGTTTTGGGGGATCACAATTTTGTCTGCTACTTCTTCCTTAATAAAAAGCCCGACTAAAGCAGCTGAGAAAACTCCACAAGAGTTCTGGAAAGGGAATGTCCCGAATTGTCATATATATGAAAATCTTAGGTTGTGAAGCTTATGTCAAAAATAAGTCTGACAATAAGTTAGCTCCCCGATCTCAAAAATATTTCTTTGTATGTTATCCTAAGGAAACACCTGGTTATTACTTCTACAACCATGATGAAAACAAAGTATTTCTGACTCGTGATATTTTCTTTCTAGAAAAGAAGTTTATTTCTAGAAGACAGAGTGGGAAAAAATTCGAACTTTGTGAAGTTCAAGAGCCACAAACTAAAGTAATGACGCAGGAAGACGTTCCTTCTTCCTCTGGTTCAATTTTAATTCTTATGAAGTCAAGTTGTATTAGTCCACTACCTCATAGATATCTTGGTATAATTGAGGAATGTGGATATTATTATGTCTTACTTTTATAAAGTGACGAACCTACAACCTCTACGACACCTATTTCTATTTCCAACTCTAAGCTATGACTTTAAGCCATGCGATCCGAAATGGACTCCATGCACAAAAATAAGGTATGAGATCTGGTTGATTTTAGGTAAGATGTTAGACCTCTTCAATGTAAATGGATTTTTAAAATCAAAATTGGCTTGGATGGACCTCAAGATCTCTACTATGGTCAATTAGTTGCAAAACGTTTCACTCAAGTTCATGGTCTTCACTATGAGGAGACCTTTGCACCAGTTGCCATGCTTATGTACGGTTGGATAATCTTAGCAATTGTTGCAATTCATTATTATGAAATTTGACAAATGGATGTAAAAACCGCCTTCTTGAATGAGTTTCTATAAGAGGAAGCGTATATAACAAGGTTTTGTTGGTCCAAACAATTCTACGAAAGTATGCAAGCTTAAAATATTCATTAATGGTCTTAAAAAAGCATCAAACAACTTGGAATCATTGTTTTGATCATGTGAATAAACAAAATGGTTTCACTCGAAATGTCCAGGAATCAGGTTTATACATGAAGCTTAGTGGGAGAAAAATGTGAAAGTCCTAGACCTTTAATTAGACTCCTCTAATTAGTTCATTAAATTACATTAAGTTAATGATTTAGGATCTAGTTATCATGCATGCAGATATAAAAGCATAAAAGAAAAGATAAGACCAAAACATCCTTACATTGGGATTTTTCGGTTCAATATGGGCACAATAAGAACTCCTTCTTATTGTTCTTGAGCATGAAATTAAGTGGATGATCCTCCAAAAATAACCTCCAAAGTAGAAGGTCTCCTTCTTGTTGCACCCAAGATTAAACCCAAATAATCTTACCTTATTATTAACTAGATAATAAGTAAGATAAATACTACTAATATTATTGTATTACTACACTAGTAATATGTAGAGAATATTAGTATATATGAGAGTTTAGAGAGAAGTTGAGTATTTTAGAGAGATATGTCAAAACAAGTGAAAAACAAGAAGTAAGTAATGAACAACCAAAGTGCTCTATTTAAGTCACTTTGGCCGGTCATCTACTCACCAAAAGAGGTGATTTTCTTCCTTATTTTATTCACATGCAAAGTGGTAGAGTGTAGTGTTAGTATGTAATGATTTTAGGTTACTATTCATGTCATAATCACATGTTGCTTGTGAGTATGAATAAGAGCAACCATCATCACCAACTACTACATGTAAACCGGCCATGTGAGGCCTATTTTGATCCATTTTGATTTTTGATATTTGTCCCACAAATACTTATTAATCATATGCTTAATTATCTTGTATAATTAAGTGTTAATTTGATCATATAACAATTATATGATACAAATAAATAAATAATATGTACTTAACATTTTAAGTAATATTTTACCATTATATCAATATATAATGGGTCCCACAATGCTTAGTTAATTTATTTTACAACTCCTTGTAAATATAATTAACTAATTACCTCTATCTCAAAACCTCAACTAATTTAGTAATTTAACGATTAATTACTAAGTTAAATCTTATTTAATCGTATTAAAATAAGATCTAAATTTATTAGTCAATTATCGCATAATTGAAAAATAAGCTTAATCGAATTTGAGTTCTTAACTCAATTTCTAACAATTAACTCTCGTACATATCGAATATTTGTAATGGACTAATTAACTGTAACATATACAAATAATTAGTTACTATTTGGGTCTCATCCTATAGGTGTGACCTAAAGGGATCAGTTGATTACCGCCGTCATACGACAATAACGTCAAACTCTAGTCAGCCAAGCGTTACCGATTTACGTTAATCAACTGACGTGGAGTATCAAAATATAATAATCATGCCACGTATATTCCAAATGAGATTTATTATATAAATGCACTATTGTGGAGGACACTTACTCCAACAATCTCTCACTTGTCCGATACAAGTTGTGCATGTAGCAACACTATTGCGGAGGACTCCTCCTCCTACAATTTCTCCCACTTGTCTTGACAAGTTGTGTGCTACCGATTCTCTTGTCTCTTTTGCGTCACATCCTCCCACTCATTGCAAGGTGTCTTACAGGTCGCACTTGCAATTGAAAATTATAAATAGAGTGGTTTTCTCGATCTGGGAGAGTAACTGTCTGACCGGAAAATATACCAGAGATCTCTTCCGAGCGTGGCCACGCATTTCCAGTTACTACTCCTCGAGTGGCCCGAAGATGTTAATACCCAACGTGGGTGGACAATTCCTGTTGACCCATCTTACACTGTATGATGCAGAACACCATGACCCAGAAGATGTCCATCGGCCTCCTTTCACGGCACGACCTAGGACAAAAACCAAAGTCAATCGGAAACTACACCGACTCAGGTAAATGGTCGCAAGTCTAAAGAATCGACTCATAGGAATAAAATAGAAATCCCCGCCACGACCAGGCTTCAACAATTTTGATAAGGGACTCTATTATGGTCACTGCCCGACAGAGTGTCTCCACAGTCTGTCTATGTAAACGACCAGTCATCTCCATGACCCCATGGTGCTGAACCAACCATCGATCGACTTACAATCTAATCACTTCGAGACGTCACCTCAAATGAGTGACTAGGGACAAAAACACTAAGTTCATCCTGTTCACTTGAATTGGGTTCAACCTTTCTTTCAACCAATTCGGATAAACAAAGTATTAAAATTTAGTCAAACTACATAAAGGAGTTTTTAATGAAACTCTAACAATGAATGCGATTATCAAATATTTGGAAAAATTGATACGCTATCAATAATTTCATATCTTATAATCTTTAGCAATTCAGGTACATATTTCAATCCCCATTGAAATGACATGAACTATCATGTTCAGCCTGCAAAGGCAAATGGCTAAGGGATTAGCAATACTTGCATCTTTCCCTCGTTCTGATGCTAGTTCTCTTTGTCTACTTATCTCATATTACATAAATCTTTCTGAGTACGTGTCTAGGTTTGAATCTAGACTTAGGACTCTAGGCCTAAAGGTAGCTCCCACTGTTTTACCAGTATCATGGGATAGGATATACAACTATAGGAACTACTTCTAGTCCCTCCAATACTGTCGAATCCAAGCTACTTTCATATGCATCATCATATGATGCAATGTACTCTATTTCCGTTGTGAAATCCGCAATGATAAAATGCCTGGAACACTTCCAGCGGATACATGACATTTATATTTGAAAATGTCACTCCTACTTGGAACCTTTCCAATAGTCTTTTTCTGCTTGGAACTCTTCCAACAGATAAATCTTCTATAAAACACAGCCAGTTCGTGATTTCAAATCACTTTGATCGGTTTGGAAACTGAAGTCTGTGTAACCCCTTACACACAACTCACTGTAAACTCCAAACACATGGAACATATCTTTAGTCCTTCGCAAGCACTTAAGGAGGTTCTTTATGGCTATCAAGTGACTCTCACTTGGATTTGATTGCAAACGACTTGTCATGCTCAAAGCATGCGAAATGTCGAATTGAGTATACATTACAGCGTATATAATTGATCCTGCAGCGGAAGCAAAAGGAATCAATTATCATGTGTTCAACTTCCTTGAACTAGTCAAAGATCTTATCAATATAAGAATTTTGACTCAACGCTAATATCCTTTTAAATTTATCTCCATAAATCCAGATATCTAAGAGATGTATTCTACTTCTCCAAAAATCTTCCATCATCTAAAATGATCAAGATGTCTCCACATATAAGACTGATGAAAACCATATTACTCCCACTAAACTTCATGTATCAACATAATTCCTCAAGATATTGAGAAATATGTTATGACATGATTGTTACACTAATTCCAACTCTTTAGTGCTTACTTAAGACATTCTCTTAAGCTTACAAAATTAACTTAGGATAATTAGGATCTACGAACCCACAGGTGGATATAGAATATTCTACCTCTTCTAGAATCGTATTCATGAAGGTGGTTCTTGAGATCCAATTGTTATCATACTATTATGAAATGCTGTAATTGCTAAGTATATTCGAATGGATCGAAGAATTAAGGTTGGTGCAAAACTCTTTGCCTACCAATTTATCTTTGAAAACATTTTAATGTTCATCCATGCAAATTTCGATCTTTAAAAATCAATTTACATTGAAGAGGTCGTACTTCTTCAATTAAAATTTACCATGTCACATACCTGACCATCATGCATGGAGTCCATTACGAATCGCATGACTCTAAGCCTATATTAAAGAAGTTGGACTAGAAACAGTCTTTTATAAGCCACAGATTAGAATTCATCACTATTAAGGAGTGCTAAAATTCCACTTAACCTCTTAGGGTTCTTTGAAACAACTACTGAACAAGCAATGAGGAAACGTTTTCCGGACCATATGCTCAGTTTGTGGCTCTTGAAACATTTTCTCCCACTATGTCTTATCAAGAAATAATCGTATTTTTATTGAAAGACAGCATCACGAGTCACAAACGCTTTGTTCTCGTGGTCAATGTAGGATTATTGAGCACTTGTTT
>JAIUZE010014457.1:0-19219 GCA_022085475.1 Heliosperma pusillum | reverse complement strand
AAGTGGACTGAGAGTGCTCTACAAGCCTTCAAAAACATCAAGAAGCTCTTGTGTGATGCACTTGTCCTCAGGCTACCAGATTTCAATTGTCTGTTTGAAGTA
Organism: Heliosperma pusillum; assembly: GCA_022085475.1. Taxonomy (NCBI): domain Eukaryota; kingdom Viridiplantae; phylum Streptophyta; class Magnoliopsida; order Caryophyllales; family Caryophyllaceae; genus Heliosperma; species Heliosperma pusillum. The sequence continues at coordinate 19,117 of JAIUZE010014457.1, read as the reverse complement.
GAATGTGATGCCAGTGGTGTGGGAATAAGAGCTGTCCTAATTCAATAAAAGAAGCTTGTGACTTACTTTAGCGAAACGTTGAGTGGCACCAAGCTGAGCTACTCCACTTATGACAAGGAATTCTATGCTCTTGTCCGGGCTCTTATGCATTGGAGCCACTATCTTAAGCTCAAGCCTTTTGTGCTGCACTCAGATCATGAGGCCTAAAAGTATATTAGTGGCCAGCACAAATTGAATCATAGTCATGCTAAATGGGTTGAGTTCCTTCAGTCTTTCACCTTTGCAAGCGAGTACAAGGAGGGCAAGCAGAACATTATTTCAGATGCCTTATCAAGAAGGTATTCATTGCTGTCAGTAATGGAGCAAAAGGTCCAAAGGTTTGAATTCATGAATGAGCTTTACAAGGATTATCCTGATTTCTATGAGGACTAGTTATCTCAAAGTGAGAGAACAAGGGTCAGGATTCACCTTACAGTCTGTAGAAGGGGTTCTTATTCAAAGGCAACAAGCTGTGTGTGCCTAAGGGCTCTTACAGGAACCTGTTGATCGAAAGAGGTGCATGCTAGTGGCCTAGGAGGACACTTTGGGGTTCAGAAGACTTTAAACATACTGCAGGACCAATTTTATTTTCCCAAAATGATAGGAGATGTTCAAATTTTGCTTAGGAGGTGTGCAGTGTGCCAGCAAGCCAAGAGTTCATTTCAGGCAGTGCCTTACACACCCTTACCGGTACCTAATAGACCATAGAAAGATGTAAGCATGGAGTTCATAGTGGCATTGCCTAGAACTCAAATAGGGAAGGACTTTGTGATGGTTTTGGTAGACAGGTTCAGCAAAATGGCTTATTTTATAGCATGAAAGAAGACTGGGGATGCTGCTAATGTTGTTGAGCTATATCTTGGGGAAGTAGTTGTGAGATTACATGGAGTGCCTAATACTATTCTGTCTGACAGGGACACCAAATTCATGAGTTACTTCTGGAAGACACTTTGGAGGTTGTTAAACACCAAGCTCTTGTTCAGCACTTCTCATCACCCACAGACTGATGACAGACTGAGGTGACTAACAAGACCATAGGGAGGATACTGAGGTGCCTAGTGAGCAAGTCATTGAAATATTGGGATCTTAAGCTACCACGGGTTGAATTTATATTCAACAGGGCACCATCATCTGCCACAGGCCAAAATCCCTTTGAGGTACTATATGGTATTAATCCACTAATGCCTATTTATTTGTCTAATGTCCCTATGAAAGGAGTTAACTTTGATGCCAAGAAGAGGGTGGAACAGATGGTCAAGCTCAATGAAATTCTCAAGAAGTAAGTTGAGAAGGCTAATGAAATGTTCAAGAAGAATGTCAAGGTCCCTAAACACAAGAAGGAGTTTGCCCCTGGTGATTTGGTTTGGATCCACTTTAGGAAGGAGAGGTTTCCATCAAAGAGGAAAAGTAAGTTGGAGCCAAGATCTGATGGTCCCTTTGAAATCATTGAGAAGATAGGACCAAATGCTTACAAGGTTGATCTACCCGGTGACTATGGAGTGCATGGAACTTTCAATATTGGAGATTTGAGCTCTTACTATGGAGAGTCTGAGGATGAAGAGGAACCAGGCTTGAGGTCAAGCCCTTTTCAACCTAGGGAGGCTACAGCAGAAGCTAAACCACAGGGCCCCCTTGACCAAGCCATGGTCCAGCCAAGACATACCACAGCTCGAGACACAAGCAAAGCCAGCCACGCCATCCAAGATACAAGCCAAACCAGACAAGCCATAGTCCAGCAGACTGTCACACAACCAACACCAGCAATTGTTCAAGCACCTAGGAGGTACACCAGGTCAAGCCAGCAACCCTCACCTTGGCCACCTGCCAAGGTTGCATGATTCACTACAAAAACTTCCAGGAGATTTTTCCCCATGGTTCAGTACAAGTCCACATAAATAGACATTCAAGTATCAAGTCCAGCAAGAGTCCAACAGGGTATTTTCACAAGTTTAGTCCAGTTATGGTTCCCTTTTTGCATTAGGTCACGTAGAATCATAAATAAGAAGGTCCCTATGATCACATGTAAGCCTTGATGAGTCCCAAGATTAAGGAAAGTAGCCAGACAACCCAAGGAGAAGACAAACTGAAGCTTTGCCATTTCACGAAAAACAACAAAACTACTTTTCTAATTTTATATTTTAGTCTCTAAACTACTTTATTGTCTGTCCTTTGTAGCTGTTTAGCTCGTCCTCATTAGGAGACTTTCAGAAGTATTTAAGACATTTGTTGAGAGTCCGTTAGGGCCTTTAGATGATACTTACATCCAAGGGTCAAGATCCTTTTGTATTGCCTATATAACATGCTTGTTAGCATTGTAAGCAAACCAGATTATTTGAATAGAAGAAAAACAAACCTTGGGAAATCAATTCTCAATCATCAAACTTGTGCATTAGTCTGTAGTTTGATCTAGGCCTAATTATCATCATGTGTCTACGCTGTGGGTGGTAGATTAAAGTATATTAGGCTTGCCAGAGTGACTCTGCGCAAGGCTGTGAGTTGTTTCAGTGGTGTTGTGCAAGTCTGAGTCTTTTACTCTGTGCTTATCTGTGGATTCAAGGCCTATATTTGTTAAGTTATTGAGTTGTTTTCATGTGTTAAGCTGTGGAAATCAATTGAGTAACTATATCCTTGTTCATTATAAGTTACAAAAGTCTGTCTCAGGCAGGGTCCATTTCTGACTGTTTGAGTTGCTATTTGTGTTTAAAATAGTAAATTACCTCCTAAAATTTTGAAACATTATACAGTGGTCTATAACACCCGCAAACTACTCGTCCTAAAATTTCAGAAAATATTCACTCCATTTTCTATTTTTTAGATCAGTCTAAACTCTTGTTGCATTCCTGCATACCCTGAGGGTTTACACTGCAGGTTCTCCTCCATAGGTCTTAGCCTTGCTCCTTGCAATTTAACTAGTCACCTAAGCGTAGCTTCCATGATGGTCTTCATGGGGCACTTGAACGGGGACGGCATTGACATGATATTGTTGATTGCGAAGCACTTGAGTAAGGGTCTCCAAGATTGCGTTGTCGACTAAGCGTGGTCTCACCATCTTCTCAAAACAACAATGCAAATTTGGTTAGTAATTATTATTTAGCATGTAAAAAAAGACTACCAACTTAGGTTCTTATTTTCTACCCTTCTCTCATTTATTATTACGGTTCAAGTAATATTTAAGGTTGTGGTTTTCATGAGTGTGCTTCAGGAGCGTTTAAGCTCTGATACCAACTATGACAACCCTCATGAAAGCGGAAAGTAAATCAAGCATCGCATGCCTAACTATAGCGGAAATACGGAATTTTTAAAACTTTTACATGCAAGGAAATAGTATGAGGAATCGTCAAGCAAACCAACAAATTAAAGTAGCTACAAAGGGGAGACATAGTCTCTCTACACAAATAAGAATCTATAAAACTAGAGTCTAAGCGCAAGGTAAAACGTCGAAAGTCAACGCCCGCTAGCTCACACGGTCTCCACCCAAAATGCACCATCTAGCACATGTTCAATCATTAAACATGAATGCCACAGTCAGTGGGGAGTAACTCGGTGTTCTCCCATCCATATTATATTAAAACGAACATAATAAAAGCATATACGCATACATCATCATACATACATTGATATTATACCGTATATAAAGGTAACATTACATATTAGTGATATAAGCAAGTGGAATCATTCATAACATTATCATATAACCATGACCTAGAGAAGACTCACCTTGGCAACTATATTGCTACTAACGGCTTGCATCTCACCATTAGTGACCAAATAGTCGAAGAGGTTGAAGACACGACACACAAGGATAATACAAGGCATCCAACCATCAAATATAGAATATACATCCATTAATAATCATGTGATACAAACACACTCTCACAGTAAATAATGTTGGAGCAAGTGTCCTCCACAATGGTGCATTTATATTATAAATCTCATTTTGGAATATTAGTGGGATGACTAGTATTTTGATACTCCACGTCAGTTGATTAACGTAAATCGATAACGGTCAGCTGACTAGAGTTAGACGTTATTGTCGTATGACGGCGGTAATCAACATACCCCTTTCGGTCACACCTATAGGATGAGACCCAAACATAAATCTAATTATTTGTATACGATACATATTAATTAGTACTTTACATATATATTTGATATATGTTTAGTTACGAGAGTTAGTTATTGGAAATTGAGTTACGAACTCATTCCGGATAAGTTTATTAGTCAATTATACGATAATTGACCGAATAAATTTTACGTCGTATTTTAATTCGATTGAATAAGATTTAATTTAGTGATTAATAGTTAATTCATTAAAATTGGTTGAGGTTATGCATATACTTTGAGGTAGAGGTGATTAGTTAATTATATTTACAAGGAGTTGTAAATTAAATTAACTAGGCATTGCGGGACCCATTATATATTGATATAATGATAAAATATAACTTAAAAGTTAAGTGTATATTATTTGTTAATTTGAGTCATATAATTGTTATATGATCAAATTAACCCTTAATTATACAAGATAATTAAGCATATGATTATAAGTATTTGTGGGACAAATATCAAAAATCAAAATGGACCACATGACATTAGTGGGGGCCGAATTCATGTAGTGTATAACATGATGGTTGTTGTTTCTTGTATCACACTACAACATGTGATCATGTCATGTTTATGACACATGATCATATTCTTATTCACTCCTACACTCAAATATTTTGCATGAGATTATTTTAAGCAAAATAAGAGGCCAGTAGGGCTCTCTTTTGGCCGGACCATGTGTCCTTAAATGGACAATATTGTTGTTCATTTTACTTTACTAGTTCATTCTTATTTTGCATGTTTATCACTCTAAAATCCTCATCTCTCTAAAACTCTCAAAAACTAATATTTTTCCTATTACTAGAGTAGTGATAAATCTAATATTAGTTCATATTATCACTTGTGTTTTCTAGTCAAAAACTAAGTGATTAGTTTGGGTTTTCTATTGGGTGCATCTTAAAGGAGATCTTCTAACTTGAAGATTACAAGGAGGATCATCTATTTCTTTCTAGCACAAGATCAACAAGAAAGGTGTTTCTTGTTGTGCCCATATAAACCGAAATTTCCCAATGTAAGGAAATTTCTTCTTATTTTTTATTATGCATTTTAATTTGCATGCATGTTACATAGATCTTTATTAAACACTAAATTAACAAGTAATTTAGTAATTAATTAGAGGAGTCTAATTAGGGTCTATGAACTTTCATGTGGTATCAGAGATAGCATGTAGCATGCATGTAGATTTTGAGCATTAAAATCGGGTTATACGATAACTTGAGTAAAATCGAAAATATATGTTAAAAATGGTTTTCACAAAATCTTCTGATTTTCATGCATACCTACTGACCTCGAAATGTTTGTGGTCGAATTTGGTGAATTTACGAATTAATTTGCTATTTATTATGATTTATGGCCTTTAAAACCGAGTTAACATGCGGTTTTATGTTAAAAGTTAACTAAAAATAGTTGCGTGTTGAATCTGGCCTCAAATTTTTTATATGTTCTCACATGCATGGTGTACATATTTTATGTAAATTTTCGTGACTTTTGGTCATGTATTTCATGGTTATTGATTTTTACTGGATAAAAATCGATTTAAAGGAGTTATTTTGTTCTTAAAAATGAAACGAGACTTTCTGGAGTTAAAAATTTTTTGTACATTTTAAAATATTATTTATATCATCGTGGTAAAAGTTGAAAATTTGTTTCATCATTTTACTATTTTAGTTGGTTTTTATTTGATAAAACCAAGTTTTATAAAGCTATTTGTTCATAAAATCATCTCAACTATTTGGGCAAATATTTTTTGTTCTTGAGGTTCCTGGAAGTGTTCCAGTATGTACAAAAAATTTTGTTTCAATTTTAATGATTTTTCATTTTATTTTGGGTTTAATTCATAAAACTTATGATTAAACCTCTTTAAATAGCAAATGCGATCAATTCAAACTAATTAAATACAAATAAAATTAGTGGGGACTAATTTTGAGTTCTAAATCAGTTTAGATAATTATTTTGAGCTTAAATACGATTTAAATGTTGATTATTGATTTTTAGTAGATAAAATCGATAAAATTCGTAAAAACCGAGCTAGAATGAACATGACAAGTGTTGAGGGTGATTTTGGCATGATTTTACACATTTTTATTTATGTTGTTATTATTTAATGAATGAATGTCATTTATTTATTTTTTATTGCAAGTTGTAGCTAGTATGGCCTAGATTATTTTAATCGGTATTACCCGTAATGTAAGGGAATACCGATTCGGTTGTAATTTTTTTTTGCGATATCGTATCGCCCGTTTGTAATAATTAATAGATTTATTTTGATCAAATGTATAATAGGATTTTCTATGTATCATTTGTATCTTTTGTATTTATTTATTGTGAAGACGGTGATTCCCGAAGTCGGTGTTCCAAAAGACGGTGCCATATTAGAAGGCGTTCCATGAAGAGGCAAGGGACCAAGGAGTTGGTTTCCGATTTTATAATCATCTAGTTAATTAGATTAGCTAGGTGGCCATACTAGGATTTAATTTGATTGCTTTCTTTATTTTTCCGCACATGCCAAAATCACCAACATGCATTTTATTTATCGATTGTCAATTCAACGTTATTCAAAATTCACCGACTTAGTTCATTTATAGGGAATTAATAACTAAAATTGGCAAGACCTCTCACATAACTTAAAAAGGAATTGAGATTTAGCCTTACCAATTGAAGCACCTATGAACCCCGTGTTCATTAGGACAACCACAACGTGGACCTTTTTACCTCGGGTAAGTAGGGTGATACGATCACACGCCTAAATTGGGTTGGACTCAACAAGATAAGCGTTATCTTGGGACTATGAGATGGGTTTAGCTGAAATCCGTCAACCGAGAGTTCTAGGAGTAGAATTAGTCAAAAGTTGACTTACCGTCTTTTACATAAAAATTGCATGACATGTTCTTTTGTCTAAAATGCGGGTCTCGGAATCGCTTATATAGTTTCGTGAGGGGTCATTATATGAGTGACTTGTTTAAATTGTTTATGCAAGTAAAAATTGATTAAAACAATGAATGTTAATATTTCCTAATTTTGTTGTAGTTATTCATAATTCGCAATGGCAACCAATAACAACACCGTTCAACTAGGAAAAGACTCATGGCTAAGGTCCGTAATAGACAAATGCATCTTAAAAGATGATGGAACTAATTTTGTCGAATGGGAGCAAACGATCAAGGGCGCGGCGTTATCGGATAACGTTTTACGCTACTTGACCGAGGCATCTCCCAATGAACCCGGCCCAAGAGCCGCTAATGCGGCCAAAGCCGCCTATAAGGAATACCTTAAGGTAGCAAACGACGTCAAGATGGTCTTGATTTGGTCGATGTCCTCAAGCCTTAAGCAACAATACATCACCCTTGGAGCATATGAGATATTCTCTAGGGTGACGTTGGCTTTTTCACAATCACCCGAGATTCGCCAATACAATGCTATGACTCGGCTTTTTGAAGCCAAGCTAGAGAAGGGCCAAAAGGTTGGCCCACATGTGCTTAAGATGGTGGAACATGTGGACACTCTAGATCGTCTAGGGGTCAAAATTCCTAAGAAGCTAGCGGTTGGCCGCATCCTTCACTCACTTCCTCCCAAGTTTGCCCAAGCTAGGGCAAACTATAATATGCATGGCATGGATAAGAGCTTTCACGAGCTCCATGCTCTCCTTACCCAAGTAATGCCAAGGCTAAGGGTAAAAAGCACGCCGAAGCCGAATGCTTTTATTGTAAAGGCAAGGGACATTGGAAACGCAATTGTCCCAAGTATTTGAAGGATAAGAAGGACGGATGTGTGACACCGTCAGGTATAATCCTCTCTTCTCTCTATATGATAGATATTAACTATGCTTGCACTTCTACTTGGGTATTTGATACTGGATGTGGTTCTCACCTTTGTAATCACTTGCAAGGGCTGAAGGACATGCGAGCACTAGACAAGGGTGATGTGGACCTACGAATGGGGAATGGAGCAAGAGTTGCCGCCGTCTCCATAGGAACTTATGTACTAACCTTAGCTAGTGGTCTTGAGTTGTATTTAAATAATTGTTATTTTGTACCCTCCTTGACTAAGAACATTATCTCCATTTCCGTACGTGACGCGGAGGGTTTCTCTTTTGTAATCAAGAACAATAGTTGTTCATTTTCTTTTAATGATGTGTTTTATGGTAAAGCCATCTCTATTGGAGGTATTTATGTTCTTGATAATGTTAATGAAATATATCATGTAGAAAGCAAGAAGCTCAAATTAGGTGAACTTAATCAATCATACCTTTGGCATTGTCGTTTAGGTCATATAAACAAACGACGCATAAAGAGACTTGTTTCAACGAAGTTTCTCAAACCATTTGATTACGAATCTTATGGTGAATGCGAATCTTGTCTTTTGGGCAAGATGACCCGTGCTCCTTTTACGGGAAAAGGGACACGAGCAAGCGAAGTATTAGGCCTTGTACATACCGATGTATGTGGCCCAATGACTCTCCAAGCTAGAGGTGGTTACAAGTACTTCATTACTTTTACCGACGATTTGAGTAGATATGGATACGTCTACTAAATGAGGCATAAGAGTGAAGCCTTTGAAAAGTTCAAAGAGTTTCAACATGAAGTAGAAAACCAATTGAATAAGAAGATAAAAACCCTACGATCCGATCGTGGTGGTGAATATCTAAATTATGAATTTGATTCACACCTAAAAGATTGCGGTATAGTATCACAATGGACTCCTCCTGGAACACCTCAATTAAATGGTGTGTCTGAAAGGAGAAACCAAACTTTATTAAATATGGTTCGGTCGATGATGAGTCTTACAGAGCTTCCTGACTCGTTTTTGGGATTTGCCATCTTAACCGCAATATTTTCACTAAATCGTAGCCCGACTAAAGCAGCCAATAAAACTCCATATGAGATATGGAAAGGAAAGGTTCCTTATTTGTCGTTTATGAAAATTTGGGGTTGCGAGGCGTTTGTTCATGAGAAGTCTACTGACAAGCTCGCACCCAGATCCGACAAATGTTATTTTGTAGGATATCCCAAGGAGACTCGTGGATATTACTTCTACAACCGTCATGAGGACAAAGTGTTTGTGTCTCGTGATGCTGTCTTTCTAGAAAGCGATTTCGTTTCTAAAAGGCAGAGTGGGAGAAAATTCGAACTTGATGAAGTTCGAGAGCCACACACCGAAAATGAAGTGGAGGAAAACGTTCCCTCCTCGTCTGAAACGGTTATTGTCCCTAGAAGGTCAGGTAGAATTAGTTCTCAACCTGATCGTTACCTCGGATGTATCGAGGGAGATGGTGATTTATTACTTTTTGAAAGTGATGACCCCACAACCTACAAGTCGGCCGTTTCTAGTCCCGACTCCAAGCATTGGCTAGAGGCCATGCAATCCGAAATGGATTCTATGTACGAAAATCAAGTATGGGACTTGGTAGACTTACCTGAGAAGGTGCGACCTCTTCAGTGCAAGTGGATCTACAAGATCAAGAATAGCATAGATGGACATAATGATGTCTACAAAGCTAGATTGGTGGCAAAAGGCTTCACTCAAGTTCATGGTTTACACTATGACGAAACTTTTGCCCCAGTCGCTATGCTTCGATCCATTAGGGTTCTCTTAGCGGTTGCCGCATTTTATAACTATGAAATTTGGCAAATGGATGTCAAAACCGCCTTCTTGAATGGGATTCTAGAAGAGGAAGTGTACATGACACAACCTGAAGGTTTTGAGGATAAATCCAACCCTAAGAAGGTATGCAAACTTAAGAGAATCATTTATGGTCTTAAGCAAGCATCAAGGAGTTGGAATCATCGCTTCGATCATGTAATTAAACAAAATGGATTCACTCGAAGTGTCGAGGAACCATGTTTATACATGAAGTTTAGTGGGAGCAAAGTTACTTTCCTTATCTTGTATGTGAATGACATACTTCTCATTGGGAATGACATACCAATGCTTACTTCTACTAAGGAGTGGCTTGGGAAACATTTCCAGATGAAGGATTTGGGAGAGGCACAACGCATTTTGGGTATCCGGATCTATAGAGATAGATCCAAGAGGATACTAGCATTAAGTCACGAAGCTTATATAGATAAGATTCTTGATCGGTTCAAAATGAAAGACTCTAAGAGAGGCTTTCTTCCAATAGGTCATGGTATCACTCTGAGTAAATCCCAGAGTCCTACCGTCACCGAGGAGATTGAACGCATGAAATTGATCCCTTATGCTTCAGCAGTTGGGTCAATCATGTATGCTATGATGTGCACTCGCCCCGACGTCGCCTAAACTTTGAGCATGACGAGTCGTTATCAAGCCAATCCAGGAGAGAGTCACTGGATAGCCGTAAAGAACATCCTTAAGTACTTACGAAGGACTAAAGATTCGTTCTTGGTGTTTGGAGGAGATATTGAGTTGCGTGTAAAGGGTTACACGGACGCTAGTTTCCAAACTGATAGGGATGATTTAAAATCCCAATTCGGCTATGTCTTTATGTTGAATGGAGGAGCCGTTTGCTGGAAGAGCTTCAAGCAAAGCGTGACTGCGGATTCTACAACAGAAGCTGAGTACCTCGCGGCATCAGAGGCTGCAAAGGAAGCTGTGTGGATTCGGCAGTTCTTGGAAGGACTAGGAGTAGTCCCTACTGCCACAGATCCCATCACGATGTATTTTGATAACAGTGGGGCTATCTTTCAAGCAAAGGAGCCCAAGTCTAGTAACAAGTCTAGACATGTACTTAGGAAATACCATGTAATTAGAGATTACGTGGAGAGGAAGGAAATAGATGTATGTAAAGTTGGGACAGACGATAACATCGCTGATCCTCTAACCAAGCCTCTTACAAAGGCTAAACATGACAGTCATGTCGTCTCGATGGGATTAAGACGAGTTCCTGAATTCCTCTAGATTATGTGATATGTAATACTTGAATGTTGTATCAATGTTTACATATATGATAATTGCATTCATTGTTCGAGTTTTATATGAGCTCTTTTATTTAGTATTGACTAAATTTTATTACTTTGTTTTGTCCGAATTGGTTATAAGAAAGGTTGAACTCAATTCAAGTGAACATGATGAACTTAGTAATTGTCCCTAGTCATTTGCATTAGGTGACGTCTCGAAATGACTAGATTGTAAGTCGATCGATGGTTGGTTCAGCACCATGGAGTCATGGGGATGACTGATCGTTTACATAGACAGACTGTAGAGACACTCTGTCGGACAGTGACCATGATAGAGTCCCTTATCAAAATTGTTGAAGCATGGTCGTGGCGGGGATTTCTATTATATTCCTATGAGTCGATTCTTTAGACTGGCGACCATTTACCTGAGTCGGTGTATTTTCCGATTGACTTTGGTTTTTGTCCTAGGTCGTGCCGTGAAAGGAGGCCGATGGGCATCTACTGGGTCATGGTGATTTGCATTAGACAGTGTAAGTTGGGTCAACAGGAATTGTCCACCCACGTTGGGTATTAACATCTTCGGGCCACTCGAGGAGTAGTGACTGGAAATGCGTGGCCACGCTCGGAAGAGATCTATGGTAAATTTTCCGGTCAGACAGTTACTCTCCAGATCGAGAAAACCACTCAATTTATTTTTCCAATCGCAAGTGCGACCTGAAAGACACCTTGCGATGAGTGGGAGGATGTGACGCTAAGGTGACAAGAGAATTGGTAGCACACAACTTGTCGAGACAAGTGGGAGATATTGTGGGAGTAGGAGTCCTCCGCAATAGTGTGGCTACATGCACAACTTGTATCGGACAAGTGGGAGATTGTTGGAGCAAGTGTCCTCCACAATAGTGCATTTATATTATAAATCTCATTTTGGAATATTAGTGGGCTGACTAGTATTTTGATACTCCACGTCAGTTGATTAACGTAAATCGATAACGGTCAGCTGACTAGAGTTAGACGTTATTGTCGTATGACGGCGGTAATCAACTGACCCCTTTCGGTCACACCTATAGGATGAGAACCAAACAGAAATCTAATTATTTGTATACGATACATATTAATTAGTACTTTACATATATGTTTGATATATGTTTAGTTACGAGAGTTATTTATTGGAAATTGAGTTACGAACTCATTCCGGATAAGTTTATTAGTCAATTATGCGATAATTGACTGAATAAATTTTACGTCTTATTTTAATACGATTGAATAAGATTTAATTTAGTGATTAATAGTTAATTCATTAAATTAGTTGAGGGTATGCATATACTTTGAGGTAGAGGTGATTAGTTAATTATATTTACAAGGAGTTGTAAAATAAACTAACTAGGCATTGTGGGACCCATTATATATTGATATAATGATATAATATCACTTAAAAGTTAAGTGTATATTATTTATTAATTTGAGTCATATAATTGTTATATGATCAAATTAACCCTTAATTATACAAGATAAGTAAACATATGATTATAAGTATTTGTGGGACAAATATCAAAAATCAAAATGGACCACATGACACTAGTGGGTGCCGAAAATTGGTAGTGTACAACATGATGATTGTTGTTTCTTGTATTACACTACATCTTGTGATCATGTCATGTTTATGACACATGATCATAGTCTTATTCACTACTACACTCAAAGTAATTGCATGGGATTATTTTAAGCAAAATAAGAGGCCACATAGGGCTCTCTTGGCCGGACCATAGTGTCCTTATAAGGACAACTTTGTTGTTCATTTTGCATGCTTGTTCATTCTTGTTTTGAATGCTTATCTCACTAAAATCATCTTCTCTCTAAAACCTCTCAAACACTAATATTTTCTATTACTAGAGTAGTAATAAAATTTAATATTAGTTCATCTTTTCACTTGTGTTTTCTAGTCAAAAACTAAGTGATTAGTTTGGGTTCTCTCTTGGGTGCATCTCAAAGGAGGTCTTCTAATTTGAAGATTACAAGGAGGATCATCTTTTTCTTTCTAGCACAAGAACAACAAGAAAGGTGTTTCTTGTTGTGCCCATATAAACCGAAATTTCCCTATGTAAGGAAATTTCTTCTTACTTTTTATTATGCATTTTAATTTGCATGCATGTTACATAGATCTTTATTAAACACTAAATTAACAAGTAATTTAGTAACTAATTAGAAGAGTCTAATTAGGGTCTATGAACTTTCAATATGGCTGGGAGAACCCGGAGTTACTCCCCACTGACTGTGGCATTCATGTTTTTCATGGATGAACAGGTTGCATGCTATGGATGACTTTTTGGATACGATATTTTGGGGTTCGGGGGTGAGCTAGCGGGCGTTGTCCCTGGAAGTTTCCACCTCTAGACGATAGTAGCTAGGTTTGGTTAAACACTTGTTCTTTGACTAACAGTAAGAGGCCTTCGTCTCTTATTGTATATCCGATTTAGTTGGTAACATTTGACGCACCTCGTGTTATATATATCTTGAATGTTAAAGGTTTTGATAAGACCCCCGTATGTCCGAATGTCTCTGTTCAAGCTTGTATGTTTTATCTTTCCGCATTCGCGAGGGTTGATCACATGTAGTCTTAAAGCGGCTCAGCTGGAAAAAAGCTCCAAACAAATGTTTGATGCAGATTATACGGACTGATAGAGTCGCAGGAGGTACTATGCCGATTCAGAGGGCCTGGAAGGAAGGAAAGGAAGCTATATGGATGCGTCAGTTCTTACAGGGACTAACCGTAGTTCCTAGTTCGGATGACCCGATCACCATCTATTGTGATAATAGTGGTGCCATCTTCCAGGCTAAGGAGCCTAAGTCCAGCAACAAGTCTACGCATGTACAACGGAAGGCTCACATGATCAGAGATTACGTGGAGCGAAGGGAGATAGTGATAGACAAGATTGCTACGGATGATAACGTTGCAGATCCTCTCACTAAACCGTTAAGATATGATAAGCATGAAGGGCACGTTATTTCCATGGGAATTAAGCGTGTTCCTGAGTTGTATTAGTTGTTTTATATGGATTAGACACATGTATCTTTTTCATAAAACTATTAATAAAATCATCGTTATGTTTTATATTTTGTTTTTCATGTGGGTTGTACAGACAACATTGAACACCACAAAGGGAACTGAATTACATTATATTTGTTTTGGGTCCGTAATTGCATACATGAGCTGATAACTCTGGCAATTATTTTGTGACGTCGATTGATGGTGGGTTCAACGAGCCATAAGTCAAACTGTTGACTGATCGATCACAGATGCGGGTTATAATGATACTGCGCAGGACATTTTGTGACGACGTTATGGAGTCCTAAATGTTTTAGAAAATTAGGTGCCAGGTCGTGGATAGGACTTCCATAGTGTTCCTAGAGTCGATTCTTTTGACTATCGACTGTCTCTTGAGATAAAAGCAGTTTTTGGGTGAGTTTGGTTTCTTTCTCATGGTCGACCGTAACAGGAGGCTAAGTAGATTTTCACTGGGTCATTTCATACTGCGCTTGTATCTGCAAGTTTCGAGTTGAAGAAAATATCCAACCTTTATCAGGATATGATATTTCTCAGGGCCACTCGAGGAGCTGTAACTGAAATGCATGGCCATGCTCGAATAAAGATTCGTTTATCAGTTAAGTTACTCTCTAGTCAGGGAAACCACTCTTGATACTGATCACTTGTAAACTACAACCTTTGTGAATACGGACTTTGCAAATTCGTTTACATTGAGTGGGAGAAATTTATTATGGATATGAGAATCGGTTATCTCACATACACTTGTACGGACAACGTGGGAGGATGTTGGAGCCCGTGTCCTCCACATTAGTGCCAACTAACATAAATAAACCTCTATAGGTTCACGGGTTATACTTTGTATTGTAACAGTGATTAACGTTTATCGATAACGGTTTGCTTGCTAGATAAGTTTGACGTTATTGTCATACAGATGGCGGTGATCAACTGGTCCCTAAAAGTCACACCTAAAGGATGTTATTGAGAGATGTGATTATTTGAGAAAATAATCATATTGATGCCTTATTAAATGACTAAAAGGTTAGTCGGTGTTTTGACTAAAAGGTTAGTCAATGTGATGATGATATAATTATTTAATAACGATTAAATAATGTTAGCTAAGACGAATTAACTGTAATTCGTAATTAAATATAAAATGTTATATTTAGTTATAGTATATAATGTAAGCTTAAACGAATTAAAATGTTAATTCGTAATTAAACATAAACCGTTATATTAATTAGCAAGATTATAAATATACCGATATTTATAATTGAAGTATATATTATACGATTGTCATAATAATTGTTATGTTAATATATCCACTGCAAAATGTTGTAATGGACCTTATTAATGTATGACAACATATTAGACAATTATAATATGTATAACATTATATTAAATGGAAGCTAATATAACCGAAAAAAAAGTCCATATACAATCGGGTTTTTCGGTCCATGGGTAGTGTTTTTGAGGAGACAAATCTCCTCATTAAAACCCTATAGGTGCCGTGAGATCAAAGGGGAAGAGAGAAAATTAAAAACCTAATTCTAGCAAAGGAGAAGGGCATTTCTCGATCAATCTTGGGTGAGACGATTAGGAGGATATCTACTTTGATATCTGTTCTTAGGCCGAATTTTGCTAGGACCAAAGGTTCAATTCGTTTTCTCTATATTTTATATTGTTTTCATATTAATGACTCGCAATTCATAATCTATAATTTTGTTATAATCCTAAATTTTAAGGGGATGTAAACAGTTATTTCCCACAGATACTGTATGTTTAGTAATAGGATAATACTAATTTGTATTGATATGTTGATATTTGTGGGGTTTTAATAATGATGATGAGTTTTATGTTAGTGTAAGTGTTGTTAGTATTGTTTTTGTTAGTTTTGTAATTTTGATTAGTGTTAGTGTTGTTAGTATTGAGTTTTTGATAATGATGATAATGGTTAGTGTTAGTGTTGTTAGTATTATTTTTGTTAGTATTTGTAATTTTGATCAGTGTTAATGGTTTTAGTATTAGGTTTTTGATAATGATGATAATGGTTATGTTAGTGTTACTGTTGTTAGTATTGTTTTTGTTAGTATTTGTAATTTTGATTAGAGTTAGTGTTGTTAGTATTGTATTTTTGATAATGATGATAATGGTTATGTTAATGTTAGTGTTAGTGTTGTTACTATTGTTAGTATTCTTCACTCATTAAGGTGATGTTTAGATTGTTAGTATGGTAGTAATATTATCATTTTATTTGTAATTATTGTGTGGGTTAATGTTTAGATTAAAATGAAGACATTGGAACGTACATGGATGTACGACGAAGTAGTTTATTAGAAAAGACGTCCTACCGCTAGATTTATAAAGGGGGTTGCCGAGTTTGTTGAATTTGCTAAACAACAAGATGAGTATGATTTAGTAGTTAACAAACTTAGGTGTCCTTGTATTAAATGCGAAAACATGAAATATCTTCATGACATAGAGGTCCAAGAACATCTTTATACAAATGAGTTTTGTCTATACTACTACAATTGGATTTCTCATGGAGAATCATATTCTCCAATTCCCGAACAATCTTAAGTCCCACAAAATGAGAACCCATATTGAGATATGGTAGTTGATGCCTTTGAGTCTAATATTTTCAATAATGATCATATAGCAATGAGTGAAGAAGAACTACACTCACAAGCAAACGCCTTTTTTGACATGTTAAAGGCTTATGAAAAACCATTATCTGAAGGGAGGAAAATGTCATTGTTAGAAGTCGCCTCTAGGATAGTAACTTTGAAATGTGAGTACAATTTGCCATTTAATTTTGTTGATGGTATTGCTTCTTTGGTTGAGGATGTTATCCCCGATAATAATGTCATGACCCGATCATTCTACAATACCAAAAAAGTAGTGAAAGGTCTTCAACCCGATCATTTTACATTGTTAAACATAAATGCATACTTGTACTTAACATATTTTGTTTTCAGGTTTATGGCTCAAAAGGTTGTACGAGGTTGTACTGCTAGTACAAAGCAAAAGATGACGGGGGTTGCTCCTATTTGTTGGTCAAAAGCTACGCCTGAACAAAAAGAGAAATGGTTCAATAACTTTCGGGTATTTTTTTGTATATATTTGGTCATATTATTCTAATTTTCAATTAATAATTTATTTTACTAATACTTAATGTTTTTTGTAGACCTCATTTGACTGGCCGACGGGATTAGAGCATATTGTACGTAGTAGGTACAATGATAGATGCACAAGACGGTTAAGGGACAACATGTATAAGATTGTCAAGAGGAAAAAGGAGCCGGAACATATGAGAGGTATTTAATTACTTTTGTTCTTTTTATATTGTTATAATTTAATATAATTTTATCATCTTTTATAATACTAATTTAAATTTTAGGTGGTGCATATGAAGCGATGTTGAAGTATCGTGAAAGCCCCGAGTTTAAGGCTAAGTCATCCCAAGCATCAATCAACAAAAGAGAAGGAAAGAAAGAAGGAGCGGCTGAGCCTTCACATCATGGGGGATCTAGATCTTTCTTGGATTGAGTTTTGGGTGTAAGTGTACATATTAATCCATTATATTACAAATGTGAAAATTATAATTTAAGTCCATGTATTAAAATCTTCTTATACATGTCTTTCCTCTTTTAGAAGGGTAAGAAGAAAAAAGATAATATGCCCACGGCTCCGGAGCTCTTCCTTGACACCCATTCACGACTCCAGGAAGGTAGAAGATACTTCATTAAGCCGAAAGACAATGAACTATATGTAAGTTTCAAACAATTTTATATTTATACATATAAGCTCATTTTTTTGAATGTTTATCTTATTTTGTTGCCAATTTTAATCATAATGTTTATATTTTGTAGGATGCCTTTTTGGGCGAGAAAGAAAAGCACCTTGATACTCCCGATAATGAAATTTGGTTTGACTTGGTTGAAGGCTTCAAAAAAGGATCCATGTATGGACTTGGCTCGGCTAAAGAGGTATTCTACCAAGCCCCAAGGGCAAGGATGCCTTCTAGTTCGAAGCAAACTTATGCGCCGGGAGTTGTAAGTAAACTACAAGCCGAGCTAGATGAGGAAAGGAGAAAAAACGCCGAAAAGGATGAAGAAGTTCGGATAATAAAGGAAAGGTTTACCGCCATGGAAACCTTCTTCAAATCATGCAACCAGGGTCCGCATCCCTTTTCCCTAGATCCTAGAGATCCCAATGGAGGTGGCGGTTTTGCAGCCGAAATGGGGTTCTGAAAGTTTCATAAACACATTATTTGTGACATTTCTAACAAAGTAATAAAATTAGTTTCTCATAAAACTAATTTGATCTTATGCATGCATAACAAAATAACAAGGAAGAAGAAAATTTGTTTCTTCACATTGATATTTAGGCGAGATGGGCACAAGATTAGGACACCTTCCTAATCTTGTTCTTGAGCTTAAAGATGAGGGATGAGTTCCAAGTTTCTAATGTAGAAACACTCTTACAATTTTCACCAAGACAACCCACTTAAACACTACAATATTGCTACATTAGTATAATATAGTAGTAGCCCTTAAAATGTAACTCATAACTCTATTACTACTCTTAGTAATTTTATTAGTATTAGATGAACTAGAGTTTATGCAAGATTTCTTATGTTTTTTTCGAATGAGAAGTTAGATACAAGAAAATATGAGATAAAGTAAGTAAAACTGAGAAGAAAACTTATTCTTATTTCCTACACAAAACCAGCACACCTAAGGGAGTAATGAGCATGCTCTTTGCTTTTTGTCTTTACAAGAAAGTAGATTAGGTATAGGTCTAGATATGCAATCTGCACTGAAACAAGACCCAAAGGGGCTGATTTCGTGCCAAGAAATACTCCCGAACAGCCACCACTCGAGCATGACTCAAGTGACTCTAAAACTAAGCTAAATGACACCTAAACCCGGGCTAGGGATAGGACGGTCCCGGAAACCGCTTTTCACAACCAAGTGCAACCAAGACTCAACGAAACAACAACAAATTAAACTCGACACGAGTAGTTGTTCTTCTCATTTGAGGGGCTGTTTTGGAGGGC
>JAIUZE010014455.1:0-24128 GCA_022085475.1 Heliosperma pusillum | reverse complement strand
TATATCGCCATATGCCCCTATTTGGCTACTTTGTACTTTCATTACCATTTTGTAGGTACAAGCTGTGTAGTAGCAGAAACCGAGCCAAAGCAGTCCATTTTGCATGCACTTAGGAGAATGGAAAGATCGGGACAGGAACTCTTGCTTGGGGAAGCGTGAAACCGTTCATAATCAAGCCCAAGTCATGACTCACACCACATACTATGCCAGAAGACCTCGATCGATGGGTTTACCATTCGATCGAGGTAAGTTGAAGCCAGAGGTGCTCGATCGAGCTACCTCCTTTGCTCGATCGAGTAGAAGTCGCTTACCAGTTGGTCGATCGAGTAGATCAAGTGCTCGATCGACTGATTTCCATGAATAAAAGTATCGATCGAGTGGTTATTTCCCTCGATCGAGTAGATCCTATTACGGGCTTTAAGTCCATTAGGTTAATTAGGTTAAGAGTCGTGTTAGACACTATATATGACTCTTATTTACGTCATTAGTAGGGAGCACTTATTATTGAGTAATTAGCAGACATTAATCTTTCCTTAGTTTCTGAACTTTTAATCTTTAGTTTTCATTCGGGTTATTCGACGTGGATTGTTCTTTACGCCGGATTGCTAAGATTGTAAACGATTTCTCTCTTTTACTCTTACCTTTATCTTAATCTTAATTACTACTTGCTCTACTTAATTGCTGTGTTATTGTTTATGCTTATTAATTACGATTCTATTATGTCTATCATCATATGTTCAATCGTCTTTGTTAGCATAGTTAATAGCATGAGTAGCTAATTCTTTTGTATGTTGGGATGAGGGAAACTGTAGTAGAGGCATGTTAGGATAGATTATTTTAGTTAGTCTTGAATATGAGAATCGATCTTTGCAATTTAATTGAGGTTTAGTCTAATGAGTGCACGCAGGAGACTAGGCTAGGTAGTTAACCCCGACCTGGATCGAGAGATTGGAAGGGAAGGCTTGCTTAGAATTGATAGGTGACTCCTAAGAGGACGAGAGTTAATTAGGAAAATCCCTAGGGTGGTTTGAGACCGAGAGGAGAAAACCATTGCTCTTCTCATTGATATATTGGCTGACTTAGTTGACCCGTAGATGCCGATACTGCAGTGGACCGAATCCTAGCATATTCTCTCTTATCTGATTTATTTCTTATTTATTTCTATCTTTTACTTCTCTTCCTTTAATCTTATTTAGTTTAGTTAAAACCTTTTCAAAACCCCCAGATTGTTACTGATAGATTTAAATTATAGTTAGTTAGTTTCCTCCCTGTGGAGATCGACCCTACTTCCGCTATCTTCTTAGTTAGTAGACTTAGGTTTTATTTTTGGTGTATAACGAATGACATCAAATTTTGGCGCCGTTGCCGGGGGAGGCAATTTAATTTTCTGTTTATTTATTTCTGTCTCGTCTTTAGGAATTTCTAATTCCTTAAGACTGTTCTTATCTTTCTCTTTATAGTTGTGTATGAGCAGGTCCCAAAGGCTCGAATTAGTGGAAGCTGATCCAGAGCCTGAAAGAACCTTCCTACGCAGGAAAAGGGGGTTAGATAAGACTATTCAGGAGGAAGACTTGAGTACTTTTGAATCCGTCTTTGACAGTTTCATTTTCGAGGAAGATTTAACTGTTGAGACTACCATTCCAGCAAAGATGCCGAATATTGCTAGCCATTCTGAGCCTACAGCTGCATGTATACCTCAAGGATTCAAACTTACAACGGACGAAGATGGAACTACTTTCGATCTTCGTCCGTCTTATATCAAGCTTGTCCAGCAGGATAAGTATAGGGGTGTAGCTGGGGAGGATCCGAGGAGGCATATGGAGACCTTTGCTGACTACTGTTCTTCTATTCCGGTTTCCAAAGGGGTGACAGCTGACAAGATCAAGGAATTCTTGTTTCCTTTTTCCCTTACTGATAACGCCAAAGACTGGTTGAAGAACTTGAATCGAGAAGAGTTGGGTATTACCGACTGGACCACACTCGCACTGGCCTTCTACAAAAAGTACTTTCCACCGCAGAGGACGAATGCTTTGAGGGGTCAGATTACTAATTTCAAGCAAACGGCTCATGAAAATCTCTATGAGTCCTGGGATCGATTCAAGACGCTAGTGAGGTCTGTTCCTCACCATGGGTTCGAGCAGTGGTTTCTGTGTAACCAGTTTTACACCGGGTTATATGACGATCATCGAGCCATTCTAGATGCCACGTCAAACGGGAGGTTCCAGAAGGAAATAGATGATGATAAGGGTTGGAAGCTGATTGAAGAAATGGCAACCCATTGTGCTGAATATGGTAATCCGAGGAGTGGTACACGGACGATAGCTAGTATCGATTCTGAAGGTCTGGATGCAAAATTCGATAAACTAAATGCCAGACTTGATAAGTGGGAGAAGAAAGCTGAAGATAACCAGCAGACGGTTCATTTGCTGCAGCAGGATGATATGATTACATGCAAGAGGTGTGGCGAAACTGGTCACACGGCTATAGACTGTCTTGCTGAAAGGGAACAAGTCTTTTCCTTTCAACAATACCGTCAAGGAGGTGGGTATTATAATCAAGGGAATATCCATCCCAATTTGAGATGGACAAGCCAGAACGTCTTAAATCCTACACCTCCACCACCACAGCCGACGTATCAACCGCCGCACAAGCAAGGATTTCAGAACATCCAGTCTTCACAGCAAGCTAGTTCCTCATCGGTAGGGATTGCAGAAATCGGGGAGTTAAAGTCTATGATCCAATCTTTAGCTATCCAAATGAGCAGAACTGATCAAGCAACGAATGCTACTATTAAGCTTTTGGAGTCGCAGATTGCTCAATTGGCAGGAGTTAGATCGACTAGGCAACCCGGGCAGTTACCGTCTCAAACTGACAAGAACAAGGAGACGCTGAATATGATTACTCTAAGAAGCGGTCTTGCTTCTGACAGTCCGGGTACAGTTGCTGATATTTCTGGTGCGCATCCTGATGTCGCGAAGACTGTCGCTGGTAATGCAATCGATCGAGAGAATAATGCTAGTCGATCGAATGAAATGAAGGAGAAACGACTCGATCGAGAGATGTGTGTTACTCGATCGATCGAATCAGACAGCAAGTTACTCGATCGAGAGGTTTTTGATGCTCGATCGAGTAACTTAGAAGAACAAGTGGTCGATCGAGAGAACCAAGCTGCTCGATCGAATAAGGTGACCGAGGAAACTGATCGATCGAGCAATTTAAGTTCGGATAATCTTCGATCGAGTGACTTAGATACTCGATCGATGGGTTTTCATGAGCGAGAAGCTCGTTCGAAGGGGTTAAGCAAGCGGATGATCAACAATGCAATTGTCAAGGATATGCAACGTGGTAATCCTGACATTCCAGTTCCGTTTCCTGGTCGATTGAAGAAAGTTAAGGTCGAAAAGGAATTTGTTCGGTTCGCTGACATTGTACGCAACCTCAAGGTGAACGTTCCTTTCGCAGACCTCCTATTAAAGGTACCCTCTTACCTAAAATTTATGCGTGAAATTCTTTTGCGTAAGAGGACCATAAACACTGTGGAGACTGTAGCTTTAACCGAGGAATGCTCTGCATTTCTCCAGAACAAATGCCCCCCTAAGCTGTTTGACCCAGGTAGTTTTTCTATACCATGTCATATAGGGACCCATCTCATAGACAACGCGTTATGTGACCTAGGAGCTAGTGTTAGCGTCCTACCTTTGTCTTTAGCCAAACGGTTAGGCTTTACCAAACTTCAGTGTACAAACATGACGGTACAGATGGCAGATAGGACCTTGTCTCGACCCTTAGGAATCATAGAGGATGTTCCTGTGCAAATAGGAAAATTCTTTATCCCGGTCGATTTCATAGTTCTAGATATACCTGAGGATTCTCACACTCCCATCATTTTGGAAGACCGTTCTTGCATACTGCGCAAGCGGTTATTGATGTTGGGTTACAGACTCTGACTTTTCAAATAGGTGGGGAGAATTTAGTATTCACGCAGTCTCAGGTTAGTAAGGGTCCTATGCTTGTGTCACCATGCTACGCGCTTCCTTTATCTGATATCGCACCTGATTTATTCACGCACGACAAAGCTTCGGTTGCTATCGAACCTATAGCTCCTATCTGTGATATCCCCATTGCTACCGTAACACCTCCGCCCCAGCTTGGGAGCGAATTGGAGGAGCATGCCATTGTGTGTTCCATTACAGGTAGCAAATCAGTAGCATTGGAGCTGGATAAGGGAAAGCCCGGTTCGCGTGACGCCGTCAAGAAGAAGAAGTCCACGAAGGACAAAGGAGCCCGCATGTACGCAAGTGATTCCGAAGTGGAGCTAGGCTCCAAGAAACCGTTGTACGTGTGGAGAAAGAAGACGGAACTTACCGCAGCTGAGGGTACTTCCGCAAGTCAAAGGCCATACGGTGGCCTTCTCATGAAACTATTTGGTTGGTAGCCGGGTTTGCAACCCCGTGCAACTTGTAAAAACAATTTATTGCATTTTCAATTAGACATTTAGACTATCGCGTGATAATCCGTAGTTTAGATAGACAATTTACTCTTCTTATTGGACAATTTTTGGTATTTTCTGGGTTTTGGTTGGCATCGTTTTGCAGGAATGGAAGCGGAAATCAACTGTTCAAAACGAAAGCTGTGCATTTGCGAAAGTGCTCGATCGAGCAAACAGAGTTACTCGATCGAGCGGTTATATCTGGAAAAGTGCTCGATCGAGTAGAATGTCTACTCGATCGACCCACAGTTTGATGCTGGTTTGGGGAAGCTTTGTTTTGTGAGTTTTTCTGGTCCTTTTGTTTTTCCATTCTTCATATATATTTCATTCCTTTAGGAACATGTATTAGGTTGTTTTTTCTCTTTCCCCTTATATGTTGTTGTGCTATAGCCAATGAGGACATTGTCTGTTTTGGTTTGGGGAAGTGTTTTACATCCTTTTGCGTCTGCATTTGCATTTGTATTGCATTCACGTTTACAATTCATGTTAATTAGAAAAATTTGAAAACAATAAAAAATATCACGTTTATTTTTGCATATAGTTGAGTCGGATTGGAGTCTTGTTCATGATGATATTGCACTACAAGTCTATTTTATGCTATTCTTTGCACCTTTCTTGATTTATTTAGAAAAATCGAAGTAGTGAACTATTGAATTTTGTCTTGGAATTTAAATTTGATTATTAGACTTGACTTACCTTTTTGGCAAACTACTTATATATTCTGAGATTTTAGAGCCTATAACTGGTGACATCCATGACCAGTTCATCTAGGAATGAGAGTAGTTACTCCCCGCATCTCGTGTCATTTGCTTGTATATGAATTTTGATTTCTTATTGCCTGCACGCATTGGGTTTGTGGTCGGTATTACGTGTTTTGAGAATATTTGCATCTCCCTTTTCCTCATTTTACCCCATTAACTCCACATAAAGCCATATCTGCCTGTTGCCCTTAACTACATTCCAAACTTAGCCTACCTTTGCCGAGCTAGTTTAGTAGTCGAGGTATATTCTACCGTTGTGTCAGTTTTTGGCTCGTTTCATTGATTGGAGTGGGTATTTACGAGAAAAAGAAGTGAAGTGTTGATAGTGCCTCGATCGAGTGATTCATTCAGCTCGATCGAGATGTTTCCCTCAGTCAGCCAAGAAAAGAAAAGCCAAGAGAAAGAAAAAGAAAAGAAAAGAAAGAAAAAAATGAAAAAATATATTGAAAAAATGATTGGCTGAAGTTATTGTTTTCTACACCTCCTATGCGTATCATTATTTTGTCGAGGTGTTTTATGGGATTTGTGTTGCATATGCCTATATTGGTTAAGGCATTGAGTTAATTTTGATAATTGGAAGAATGGAACGAGTTATATTGCGGTCTTGTTAGAAACTAGCTTGGCTATTTACCCTCACATTTCCATAAATTGTTTTGCCCTTCTTACCGATTAGCCTCACATATCCATATCTTTGCAAATGTTCGGCACGTGATTGTCCTTGAACGGTGGTTATGCGCGTGTACGGTGCTTGAATCATCTTTCATATTAGTTAGCAATGCATGTTGTGTCGGTCGTAGTCTAGGTGAGTGACTATATTTTCTTTCTCTCTTTTACATATTTCCTTACCATTTGCTTGTTGAGGGAAGAGCGACCCGTGAGAGTCCGAATTTGGTTGAGTCTTGCAAGGTCGAAAATCTAATTTATTTCCAAGATTGTATAAATTCGTTCACTTTCGTATTAAGCTTTGCAGCGATTGAATGAGTGCATTAAACTGTTTAATATTGATTTGTAGTTAGCTCTGAGACTTGCTCCATTCCCCTAGGTTTATTTTGTTTCATATAGCTGCATTTAGGTTGCTTGAGGACAAGCAAAGGTTTGGTTTGGGGAAGTTTGATGCGTGTATTTTATATAAACTTTCTAGTCCATTTATGCACGCATTTCTATGTCATTTAGGTGATATTATATCGCCATATGCCCCTATTTGGCTACTTTGTACTTTCATTACCATTTTGTAGGTACAAGCTGTGTAGTAGCAGAAACCGAGCCAAAGCAGTCCATTTTGCATGCACTTAGGAGAATGGAAAGATCGGGACAGGAACTCTTGCTTGGGGAAGCGTGAAACCGTTCATAATCAAGCCCAAGTCATGACTCACACCACATACTATGTCAGAAGACCTCGATCGATGGGTTTACCATTCGATCGAGGTAAGTTGAAGCCAGAAGTGCTCGATCGAGCTACCTCCTTTGCTCGATCGAGTAGAAGTCGCTTACCAGTTGGTCGATCGAGTAGATCAAGTGCTCGATCGACTGATTTCCATGAATAAAAGTATCGATCGAGTGGTTATTTCCCTCGATCGAGTAGATCCTATTACGGGCTTTAAGTCCATTAGGTTAATTAGGTTAAGAGTCGTGTTAGACACTATTTATGACTCTTATTTACGTCATTAGTAGGTAGCACTTATTATTGAGTAATTAGCAGACATTAATCTTTCCTTAGTTTCTGAACTTTTAATCTTTAGTTTTCATTCGGGTTATTCGACGTGGATTGTTCTTTACGCCGGATTGCTAAGATTGTAAACGATTTCTCTCTTTTACTCTTACCTTTATCTTAATCTTAATTACTACTTGCTCTACTTAATTGCTGTGTTATTGTTTATGCTTATTAATTACGATTCTATTATGTCTATCATCATATGTTCAATCGTCTTTGTTAGCATAGTTAATAGCATGAGTAGCTAATTCTTTTGTATGTTGGGATGAGGGAAACTGTAGTAGAGGCATGTTAGGATAGATTATTTTAGTTAGTCTTGAATATGAGAATCAGTCTAAGCAATTTAATTGAGGTTTAGTCGAATGAGGATACGCAGGAGACTAGGCTAGGTAGTTAACCCCGACCTGGATCGAGAGATTGGAAGGGAAGGCTTGCTTAGAATTGATAGGTGACTCCTAAGAGGACGAGAGTTAATTAGGAAAATCCCTAGGGTGGTTGAGACCGAGAGGAGAAAACCATTGCCCTTCTCATTGATAGATTGACTGACTTAGTTGACCCATAGGTGCCGATACTGCAGTAGACCGAATCCTAGCATATTTCTCTCTTTATCTGATTTATTCGTATTTATTTCTATCTTTATTTCTTTTCCTTTAATCTCATTTAGATTAGTTTAAAACCTTTTCAAAACCCCCAGATTGTTACTTGCAGATTTAGATTTCAGTTAGTTAGTTTCCTCCCTGTGGAGATCGACCCTACTTCCGCTATCTTCTTAGTTAGTTGATTTAGGTTTTATTTTTGGTGTATAACGACCACATCAGTTGTATTTAATTAATGAATTAGCCTTAGTAGATATGAGGCGATATGTTATTTGAATATGATTTATATGCAATTAGTCACATGATAGGAAGTCGTTTCCGTGACTGTTTGATTGTATGATATATGTCGTGTTGACTAAGTACCCATAGATAATTATGAGTATATGGCGTCTTGACCATTCTAATTCTAAATGAGTATCTTGGACCATGACATAGATAGGCCGTACTGTCTTTAACGAGTATATGTTCACCGTCGATAGCTTTTGTGTCCCGGCTTGGTGGGTTTATATCCAAGGCGGGGCATGGTTGCCTAAGAGTTCCACTTTGGGAATGGAGCCAGCTTAAGTAGTAGCCATCTCTGCTTAGGGGGTCGCCTATAGAGTTTCTCATGTACGGTTATGTACATGAGACGGGGAATGGAAATTTTAACGTACTGTTGTCGATAGGGTCTGATCAGTCTTTCTAGGACTAGGAGTTGTTACTACTTTTTGTCGGTGTTAGCCTAAGGGTACAGTCGGGACTATGGGCAGTGATAGGGAAAGATTCGCGTCTTTTCATTTACTGATTCCCTTTGAGGAATGGGCGTTTTTTTTTTCTACTCTTCTTCCTCTTTTTTCCTTTCGGTCCCCTTTTTCCCCCGTTATAGAAGTATTGGTCTTTCATGTTTGTATGATTTATGTGTTTTAGACGGTGAGATGCACAAGCCGGCTAAGATTGATAGAGTTTGGATTACCGATTGTTAACTGATTCACATGATTACGTGTTGATTAGGGTTTGAGTGTATCATGGCCATGGTACATGGTAACCTCTGAGCTAGCATACCAGCTTCCCTACCTAGTGTTATATTTTATTATCGGATTCACATGATAGCTTTCATATGATAGGTTATATGTTAGTTAATTGTTTCATAACATGAAAAGCATATCATATATGTTAAGGTTTTGTATTTTCTATATACATTGATTTTATGTTATTCATGTTTCATTAAACTCGACATTTCGTGGCTGGGAGAACTCGGAGTTACTCCCCACTGACTGTGGCTTCCGTGTTTACATTTAATGCGGTCGAACAGGTGGTGATGCATATTTGGGGTACATTGACGAGATAGCGAGCGAAGTATTTACCTTCGACCTATATTCGGTTCTTAGATTGTATATTATTATACACTCTTTTATTTTCGTATTTATACGGGAGATATGTCTCCCGTCTTGTATATTTCCTTTGTATAATATTATTTCCGTTTTGTAATGACCCTTTTTATTTATGACACCTTCGTTATGTATTATTATCTTTTATGTATTTAAATAATTTTTTTTCTTTCCGCAAATTTGAGGGTGTCACATATTTGGTGTTCTAGGTAAGTGGGTGTTGTTGGTATTTACTGAGTTAGTGGATGAATTTATAGGAGAGGTGATTAGAGATTGTTTTGTTGGTATGATAAGAGGTGATAAGGTGGAAGAAGAGGAATGATAAGTAGAGCGATCAATTTTGGAATATTGTATATTTGGTAAGGTAACAGTGGGAGGGGATCTTCTTAAGGCCGCAAGTGCTTGTGTTTGTCTTACCCGAATTGTCTTCTCAATCTCACGATCAAGTGGGAAAAGAGGTTCTGTGTAACACCTATTAATGCACTAAAAGGAAGATGAACTAAGCCTAAAATCAATTAAACTATCTTATCCAATATTTGTCGTTCCCGGCAACATCGTCAAAAATTTGATACGGTTTTATTATTTATATCTCGCAAGTGTACGAATAATCGTTGTGTATTGCAAGGGTCGAATTCCAAGGGACGGAAATTATGGCTCTAAGACGGTTTAATCAGGTGTAGTTGAATTCCAGCAAATAGCAATTTGATTGATGACTAATGATAGCTAAAACTAAGCAAGAAAGAAAGAAATGTAATATAAGTAAAGAATTGGAAAGACTAAGGTATCCGGGTTCACAAGTGTAGGACAAGGTTGATTAAAGTTAAGACTAAGGTTGGTCTAATGATAAGTCAAGGTAGGTCTCCACCTCTCGGTGTAAGACGGTCCTTAGGCGAGTCTCCACCTCTCGGTGTAAAAAGGTCCCTAGGCCGGTCTCCACCTCACGGTGTAAGACGATCTCTAGCCTAAGTTTGGTCGGGATCTCGCCCTAACCTCCCCAAGCATTCAATGATCATACACAATCTCAACACAAGTTCAAGCTCTCGCTTACATAAATAAATAGATATAGAAAGAACTTAAACTACTCATTCAAGCCTTTCATCAAACACATGGTGTGCACAAAATAAAGATACTAACCAAAAGACTCAACCTTTATATCAAATACCACAATCAAACCATGGAACCTACACAAGTTCCCTCATTTACTGTAGTAGGACACTACTCATACATGTTGAAATAATAATAAACACTAAAGTCAAAGACTTTAACATGGAACAAGTAGATGAATACATGTTCATAAAGATAGCTAGTTAAGCAAGTATGACACTGTAAGTAAATGACAAGTAAATGAAGTTAGGAAGAGAAATAAACCAAACATGAACCAAAGTTGCAAACTTGGATTAATAAATAGAAAAATAGTCTCCTCAAATCTTCAAGTTACAAACCAAACCTTGGAGGTAAAATAATGAGCAGACTAGATCTAACAATAACTAAGTAGAAATGTAGAGTAATTAGCACTAATTAAGGGAAGATTAAAGTATTAATTAGGAGATATTGGTGCTGTTTGGCCAAGTTTATGGAAAATGGTTTTTACTTTTTAAAATGAGTTTTTTCACAGACTACTTCTTGAAAATGTTGAGGTTGTTTGGCCTAACCTTTGTAAAAGTAGTTTCTTACAAAGTTCATATGTTTGGCCTACTTACTTTTATCTAATTTTTTTGCTTTGTTTTTTTGTCAATTGTATTACTTATAAAAATCATTATTTGTCTAAAAACTTATGTTAACAAAATTAGACAACACTAATTTAAGCAAATATACACAATTTTTGACATATCGACCATCACAAAATTAGCGGTAACAAAATAAATTATTAAAAGTGCACGTCCTTCTCAAATCAAAACTGTGCCAACAAATAAAATAGAAATTATAACAATTCCGTTATAAATTTTAAGATCGTCTCATATTCATAAGAGACGTAGCAATTAAATTACGAAAAGTAGCCATATTTTCATCATCTACAACTTCGCCATTTGCATTTGATTGATAAACTTCATCATCTAGATCATCTGCATCTTCTACATTGGGCATATAATTTGGGTATGCGTCACACTTATCCAACTCTTCGTCTTCAAGCGCATTTTTACGAATAAAATTATGCAAAGCCATAGTTACAACCACTATTTTACATTGTGTCGAAAACTTATAACTAGGCATGTTAAACAATATTCTCCATCTGTTTTTCCAAACGCCAAATGATCTCTCTATAACATTTCGTAGAGACGCATGTGCATAATTAAATGTTTCAAAATACCCCGATGGAGGTTGACTTGATCGTTTATAATCAGCAAGATGGTATCGAGCATTTTTTCCCTTAAAAGGGGCCAAATATCCTTTCGTATTTGAGTAACCTGCATCGACGAGGTAATACTTACGTGAAAAAAAAAACATTTAGCACTAAAAGATAAAATAAAATGAAAAGCATAATGAATGAAAAGAAATAAAAAACCATCTAACTCACCTTCCGGAGGATATGGGAATATACTTTTCCCCTTTTAATTTCGCTAAAGTTTCGGTGAGAATTCGGGAATCAGGTGCGGAGCCTTCCCATCCCGCTTCAACGAATGTAAATAACATGTCAAAATCGCAAATTGCCATGACATTTTGAGTAGCATAACCCTTTCTACAAAAATAAGGAATCTCGTCTGCTTTTGGTGTAACTACTACACGGACATGAGTTCTATCCATAGTACCTATGCACCCTCTGAAATGAGGCCAAAACTTGTAATCATCTCGAATCTTTCTAGGAACTTCTTTGAAATTGTAATCAACTAGTCTTATGATGTCTCTAGAAAATATCACCAAAGACACTAAGACCTCATTGAACTTTCTACTAATTGTTTCCCCCGAATGTTTGAATCTAGTTTGAAGAGTACGGTTTGATTGATTATGTGCACACACCCAAAGCAATATTGCTAGCGCCTTTTTTGCACGCGTCTCTCTAGTGGGATCTAATCCATAGTTCCTCAGTAATAATTCAGCTAATCTTATAAAGACATGTGACTCCATTATAAATGTCCTGTAACTTTCACCTGGCGTGTTTATCACTTCAATAACAAATTGCCAGCCACAACATATTGAAGTCCTCACTTTTTGCTTAAAAATATATTTGACATAATATTGTGTGCACACAATCAATCCTAGGTAGCAAGCACATACATCCGTAGCTTTTCATGAGTTTGTCGTAGTAATTCTTCCTTATACATTTCTTCATCTTCATTATCTGTTCCACTCTCATTCATTGAATCATAACCTAAGTATTCTTCTACATCTTCATGTGACTCCATTTCATTTATATTCACATCATCATTTCTAACACCTTTTACAAACTTAAAGAAAAAAAAACAAAAATGAAACAAGGTTAAGAACAATCTCCCACTATAATGCTTGAGGTAACAAGTGAGAATCAAAATTACATTAAAATAAGCAATTGAAAATAACAAACAATGACAATCTCTGAAAGTTCTTAACATAAATAAATTGAATTAAAGCTACGGAATTTATAACACTGATACCAAACCATTCAACTCCAAAACGAAATAATGCAGGTAGCTAAGAGCTAATAAATAAACTACCACAAATGAAACCTAGCGTCGTGACGTGTGATTTTTCTCTCTTTTGAGCTCTTCTTCCAACCAATTAACTCGGATATCATCTTCTTCAAGCACAATAAAAATTTCTCTATACTCACGTTTGATAAATAAACGTGTACCCAACATGAACAACTCACTTCTGGCCTCAATTGACGAAATATTTTTCAACACAGCTATGCATTCAGTAATGCTATACCCGGATTGATCATCCGTTTTGGTATTACTAACTGTAATCTCCATCACATTACAAATTCGGTCCATCTGACTTTGCATCATCAAGGCAGTACTCACTTTTGATTTCATTCCCTTCTGAGACATAGGGCCTTTCCTTTCATTTGGAGCTTTCACTTTTCTTTTCTTTTCATTCTGCTGATCCTTTTTCATTGTCAAATCATTGGCAACCTGAATGTTCTCTAAGCTAATAGTTTTCTTAGTACCAACCAAATCACCATCAAACTCTTCATAAATTGCCTCATAACCTTCATCATCTTCCGTCTCGCACACAATATATGGGTTAAATGAACCATCACCAGTTGCAAATGTCTTAGAAAACATTACTTCCATCTTAGTTAAATTTTCAATACCACCATGTCCAAAAATAGCTACTTATGGATTAACCTTTTCTTTTTCATCCCACCATGCATCATCAGCATTTACAGTTCCTTTATCATGATCCCATTTTAAACCAGTCTCGGAACCAATTAACTGGTTCCAGGCCTTATATTGGGTTTTCAACGATTCCCATTTGTTCTTTAGTTGCTTGTGGTCATACTTTCTTCTAGTCCTACGATGAAACTTAATAACTACATTCTCCCATCCTACTTTATTGAAATGTGTATTTGGCCTATTTCCAGAGTGAACCTCTTCAGCACATATTTCACAAAATATCTTTGTCGTTAATGGATCCCAATTTAACTTTTCTTTTTTAATTACAAAGTTCGTAGGACCAGTAGGTGCTCAATGTTGACCCTTTAGCATATTTTGATGATAGATAAATCTAGCAATTAAAATTCATTGTCATGTTCGATCAATATTTCAGTAAAGATAAACTATGTACAATTTAAGAAAATGATCATTTTTAATCTAATCTATATAAATCAATTACCTCCTCATTCAAAAGAGAAGTTAATGGCCCATTCAAGTTTTGGGAAGCATAAAACTCACAAACACCATGAATAATAGGTTGTTTCACCTAATTTATACATTATATAACAAATATCAAGTTACTCTTGTTACAATCTCACTTTGAAAAATTAGAGATAATAGTGATAGGAGTACTTACCTTCTCTGATGACACTTTAGTCGGAATTTGCATATTGATATATTAGTTTCTCTGGAATGAATACGAAGTTGCCCTAAATCGTGGATGCATTTTGTGATAGCTTTTCAATATGAAACAAAAAAAATAACAAAACGTTTTAGTATATTGATGATAAACAATTACCAATTGAGCCTATCACATATCTTTGCTTATCCTATTTAGTTGACGCATCAACCAAAGGTCATGATATTCATATCCAACATAATCTCCACATTAAGAAAGAATGGAGATATCAAATTAAAGCTACTCTTATTTAAGACGGGTCAAGTCCCCCGACAAAGAGCAAGTGGGGGGCTCCATTTGCCGTCCCCTTGCCCCCTACTTGCTCTTTGTGAGGGGGATTAACTCGTCTTAAACTTAAGACGGGTTGCCCTATCTTAAACGAGAATTTGTGATCAAATTAACACTTACTATGTTAAAAGATGATAGAGGCTCACTTGAAAATACAATCAACCAATCAAACATACATATAAAGCATTGAACCTTATAATGATGGGTACTTTAACTACAAAACAAGTCACCCAAATATCTTCAACTAACGGGATACAAGTGAATCACTACCGGTTATTACTTCTATATTTTAACGGTAATCTTTTTACATATAAAAGGATTCCGTCTCACACCGTAAGACGGTCATATACTACGAGATATTACTTTTGTAAGTTAAACATTCATCTTTTTTACATATAAAAGGATCGCCTGACACTATAAGACGGTTTTATGCAATAATTATTAAATTAATAGTTATGTTTTCCATCTCATCAAATCACAAGACTAAAACGAATTGCAATTACTTATTTTCTATATATATTCAGTATCAACTATTAAAAAAATATTGTAGGATCAAAATCGTAAACAATATAGATAGCAACAATCAATTTTGTATGCCTCAATAACTTAAGATTTATATTAGTTAAATAGCAAAAGAAATAAGCACTAATGGAGTCAAAGAAGATTATGATGATTATACAGTACAAAACATAACAAATGCAAAAAAAATCAAAGAACGTGATTAATTGATTACCTCGTTATATGCTCAAAAGAAGAAGAGAAGATAGATAGGAGAATAAAACATCTGGAATCGTTAGGGTTTATATAGATATTAGAGGATCAAATTGTTGGGGTTTGTTAATGGCTAAAATGGCGCTAAATGGGTAATAGTGTTGTCGCCTAATGAGTTTTGTGAGAAGTGGAAGTAGAAGCAGTAATTTAGTGCTTCTACTTTTAGTGGCTTACTTTTAGGTTTTGACTTTTCAAAAGTTATTTTATTTCTACCTAAAATATGGGAAAAAGGATTATACATCGGAGGTACTACCTCAGAGTAGTATGATTTTGAGTTTTTGTGCATTTTTTTCGAGTTTTTTAAAGTTTATAAATTAAGTTTTATATCTTATATATGATGTTTTTTTAGTTTTATTGTAATTTTTTGAGCTTAATGTTCAAATTAATAAACTCACAAACTTTATAGTAAAACTATACTATACTCAAAAACTTTTTTGTAAAACTCAAAAACTATATTTTATGTGGTAGTACATCAGAGGTACAATCCACTTACTGTAAAATATAGTGTTTGTCATAATTTCTATTTATTCAGTTACAAAAGCACTTGAAACACTTGACCAAACAGCATCATTACTAGCTTAATACTAAGGTTCTCTATCTGGGGTAGTGTGTACAAAAGGGTTTAACAATGGGGTATATATAGTGTCCCCTTGGATTTGGTATCAAATGAAGGGAATAAGCCATTTCGGTGCTTTGGTCTCCCTGCCGGTGGTCATACCGGCAGCAAGACCAAAGATTCTTCGAGCAAAAAAAATTGGAAATGGGAATGAAAGGACTCTCTGCCGGTGGACCGATTACCGGCCGACTGGCAGAAAGCCTGTCATGTTCTTTCGCTTCGTCTTCACCACTAGCGTGTCTCCCTGCCATTGGACCGGCTGCGCTGCCGACCGGCTGGCAGGGAGTCCCATCTTCTCCTTTTTTCGTCATTCCCAAGGGCAAGGGGTGTGTGTTCCGGTTGACCGGCTATCGGTTGGCCAACCGGCACCGAGCCCTTTTCCCTTCTGCGCCTTTGTTTTTCTTGTGGGTGAGGGGTGATGGTCCTAGCCGGTGAGCCGGTAGGCCAACCGGTAGGGAGCCCGTCTTCCTCTTTTTATTCTCTTATCTCCTACAATCTTCTTGTTATGCGACGATGTCTTGCCTCTTCGTTGGCTTATTCCCTCTTAGGTGAGACGTGAATCTATAATACGGGAGTAATGGAATAAAGGGGTAAAATGCAAGCAAACTGATACTAAAACCGTGTTGAATAGAGTCAAAATGCATGAGAATAAAGAGGGGAAGCGGTCAAAATTAATCATATATCAATGCCTCCTTCACTCGCGCTGAATCTGACCATGGCGAGTAGCCTGCTCGTGCCTCTTTATGGCCTTGCTAGGCTTAATGCGCCTCTTCTGATCGTCGGATATTTTCACCCCTACTCTTTTAGATTCTCATTTCAAATCCCTTCCTGATTACGATTATGGCTAAGTGGTAGATCAAATTAAAGAGAGGATATTTGTACATATTTCCTTTTCATTATTCATTCTGATTTTATTTTATCTATTTATTTTACTTTCATTCTTTTCCCTTTTCAAATAAAGAGATCATATTAAGCATCATATGTTCGATTTTGTAAGTGGATGTTTAATTCCCGTTTCACATGTCAATCAATCTAAAACACAACTTCGACATTGATTCTTCTTACATGCTTAAATTAAGCGAGTTAGTCAAATTTCACATGTTCGGTTAAACTAATTAATGGATGCGCATTCATGCATTTAGTCCATTATATCAACTTTTGCACTCTAACAACCACGATTGATTAGTAGAGGCCGTTTGAGCGGGCGGGATTGGGTGTTCGATTAAAGAGCTTCCCAAGACGCACCCACCCCCTATTCAAAAACTTTAAATAACATATGCATGTATTCTTGGAAAATGAGAGGCATTTTAGACATAGGATACAAAGGGGAACGAGTCTTTATATTTAGTATCTATGTCTGCATAGGTTCGTGCTTCATTTGACCGAGGTATAAAGTTGATTCGAACTGTTTCCAAACACCCCATAATTGCTCAGTGACGACTCCATTCAATCATACTTTTGCTCGTTTCGAGACCTTCATTGAGATGAAATCGACCGAGCTAAAACGATCCAATCCGCAAAACGCAATGCGTCAGCAACATGTGGCTTTAGACCGTCATAAGTAGATGCGCGTGCGAGGATGGCGTCTCTACAAGAACTCGAACCGAATATGTAACTCACTAAAAATTGACCAAAATTTCAACATGTCAGCTATGTCACTTGTAATTGCCCCCACCCCAAAATTTTAGGTGTGCTACCTGACCTACTATATTGAAAAATCAACAAAAAAACTTAGTGATTTCTATAATTTAGAGCCTAGTCCGTAATCTATACGTTAATTATTATATGAGACAGTTAGACAAAGTTAAAAGACAACTCATTTGTTAGCATTAAATGAATAATTTATATATAATAAAACAGTGGTGAGACCATCTTATTCGATAATTTGTATATTTCTAATTCAGCTTTAGTCATCATTTACTCCCACAACAAAAATGTATAAGACTCACTAAATGTTCTAAATTTGCTAATTTATAATTCTCTTTAACCATAGTGGGTAATTTAATAAACCGTTGATTTTATAATTCTCTTTTATTTTATTTGTTAAAATGTTCTAAATTTGCTAATTTATTATTATTTAGGATTAAATTAATGTTAAGTCGTAGTTTAGTGTAGTCGACTAGAAATCATGTCTTAACGTCCAGTTTGGAGTTCATATTTGAATTCTACGCGAAGTTCTAGTAAAAATCGATTCACATGGGTGTGGGGTCAAGTTTGTCTTTTGGGCCTTTTTCCATTAAGTTTAAACCCATAAAACAACTCATCTCCCTCATCTCTACCATCACAATTTCAGAAATTTCTTCTTCCTCCTTAAACCTTCAAACCCTCCATTAATCCTTAAAAGTTCAAAACTTAAGACGGATGTCATTTCTTCATCTCTCAACCAAGTTCAGATTCGTTTGTTGTTTTGGAATCCCCTCTTGTTTCGCTTCCTTTTTATATAATTAAGTTTCAACTTTGTTACCTTTCAAAAATCTCATCTTTTCTTAGAAAAAGATTTTGTCACAAACTTTTGATTTTTACTTGTCTCGGAGGAATCTATGAAGTCCGGAGAAGGAATTTCATCCTTTAGAAGAAAAGTGGAATCTTAGAAGACGCTAACCGAGTTAATGTAGACGGGTTACTCGATATTACATCTTTATGTGCTTAAATAATGAATTAGCAACCAAATAGGAATGGTTGTGACAATTTCATGTTGTTGGATGTTTCATGGGAGTGTTATGTTGGATAAACCATTAACCTTGTCGTGAATTACATGTTTATATGTTCATATGTCATATTTGTGGTTACTTTGAATTTGAGGTGTCTAAACATGTTGAAATTGGTGCTTAATTACTTTCCCCTTGTGCATAAAATTGTTGGAACGAGTTAAGGGATGAAACTCGCTTCAAACAAGTTGTCCCATGGCCATACCTAGGCTCGTCCAAACCAGGACAAAGGTTGTACCGGCCGGGATAACCCCATTCTGGACCGGGACAGACCCTAGGCACCCTTTCCCCTCGTCCCTTAGCTCGTACCGGCCGGGACGGCAACCGTGAAGGATCTCAGAATTTCAAAATGGCTCTAAAAATTTGACAGATGGGTCGGCGTCGGAAAAATATGCGGTTTAGCTTTTTTAATCACCCTAATCGGAGTCGTTATGAGTAAATGGCGTGCGTTTTACTATTTTGAGTTTTTGAGTGAATATAACA
Organism: Heliosperma pusillum; assembly: GCA_022085475.1. NCBI lineage: Eukaryota > Viridiplantae > Streptophyta > Magnoliopsida > Caryophyllales > Caryophyllaceae > Heliosperma > Heliosperma pusillum. Next base: position 5,367 of record JAIUZE010014455.1, on the reverse strand, counting down.
TATGTAAGTGGATTGCTTTTACTATTATGCTTATCTTGAAAACATAGTTATCATGTTGGATTCATTCTCATGTTTATATAAGTATACATTACCGTCACATGTTTAATTAGCGGTTGCAAAGTAAGAATTGACCATGTTTAACATGTTTATCATTATTTCACATTATAAATGTCGTATTCACATGTCTTAATCAAATGAGCACAAAGTATGCTAGAAAAGGTACGGAAATTGAGGGTAAAAACATATAAATAACAAACTCATCATAACTTCACATGGTATTGGTTTTTCTGATTTATTTACGTTATAATCTTACAAAATGATATAAAAGATTCACGTATGAATTATATCTTATCTCACATGCCTTACTCACATGCTTAGTGACATTTTCGATGTTTAAATCATTTAAGTCATGTATTCTTTAAGTAGTCGGTTGAATCTTGGTTGTTGGATGATATTGAACTCTCATTTCTCGTTTTTACCCTTATACTCGTTAGTCATTTAAGTCATGTACTTGCTTGTTTATTTGATATAGTTTCATTTCACCCTATTTTTCCGCCTTTATTTGCCCAATTTAGCCTGCCTTGGGCACTTCTTAGGAGCGTTTTTCTATGTTTTACGTTCCTCTAGCAATTTTTCAGTTTTTCTATGTATTATGTACGTTTCTTAAACTGGATATTAGACATTTCTAATAAAAAATCAGTAATAGTTTACTCTTAAACTATTTGGATCTTATGCATGCATAACTAAAATACAAATAAGGAAGAAGAAATTGTTTCTTACATTGAAAATAAACTATTTTGGGCACAAGATTAGGACACCTTCCTAATCTTGTTCTTGAGCATAAAATATTTGGGATGAATTTCCAAGTCCTTAGTATAAGAACTCTCCTTTTGTTGCACCAAGACAATACCCAAAACTCTACTATATTATTACTATAAGTAATATAATAGAAGCCCTTAAATATATATTTTCTAATAACTCTTATTGTAGAGTCTATTGATCGAATACGAAAGAGGGGGGGGGGGGGGGTGAATTGAGTATTAAAAACTAGCCCCACTTTTTCGATTTATATGATATGTAATTAATTATTTGATCTTACGAATTAAAATCAACTAATTAATTAATCAAAGTAAGCGCGAATAACGAAATAACGAAATAAAAAGTAAAGAGATAAGAGAGAGGCACACGATTTTTGAAGTGGTTCAGTTTCACACGTTGAAACCTACGTCCACTATTCTCGATTAATAATTTTTAGTACCTTTCTACGGATTACAAAAATTACCAACCCACTCGTATAATCAACACTATGATTATAACTCAAGGTGAGTATCGCTAAATACTCTATACTATCTTACGCTAATAAGAAAGTACAATATAACTCACACAGATTCCCGTTAAAGAATTGTAAGCTTATAATGATGTACTATTATCCAATAACGTATTTCACTCAAGCGATTGATAATAATTGATGCACGACTCTTTTAAAAACAAACTCTAAAAATAATAAATATTTGCTCAAAGGTTTGCTTTAAAACGATTTTGGAAAATCAACACAAGTAAAATAATAGCCGTGTAAAATATGTGTATTTCGTGTGTTTTCCAAATTGTATGTGAATGAATATTTATAGTAGTAGAATCATAGTATGTAACAACCCGAAAAGTACCCTATTTTTCTAGGGAAAATATTTTACGGATACTTTTCAGCAGATTTAAGTTTTAATTTAGAATTTATTGTTTCGAGTTGAATTTGGAATTTCCGAGTTCGTATTTGGAATTTCTGCGAGATTCCATGAGAATCCCGTTTTAAGTCATCTTTGACTTTTCTTGACTTTTAAGTCGTCTTTGACTTTTCTTGACTTTTTAAGTCGTCATTGACTTTTCTTGACTTTTAAGTCGTCATTAACTTTTCTTGACTTTTAAGTCATCTTTGACTTTTCTTGACTTTTAAGTCGACTTTGACTTTCGTTGACTTTTTCCGACTCGCCTTGTAATTTGAAGACCGAAATTTTATTTAAAAAAAATAATATTTTTAATTTATTTTTATTAAGATTTATTTGGATTTATGATAATTTAATATAATTATTTTGAATTTATTCGGAATTAAAGAGAGGGTTTTACGATTTAAACCCGAGCGTCATTTAACTATTCCCGAGTCATCTTAAATCCCGAAACAAACCCGAAACTCGACTTTGGCATGAGTCACACGCCCCATGTCATCTTTTTCCACTCACTTTGGATATTTTCATTATTTTGATTAATCTAATAATAATATCTTAGATATTTATTACTTTATCGATCCGTTAACTTAAACTCCGCAAATCGCTTACAAAACAGACCCGATTTCTCACCAAGCCACACGGCTCCTCTCCTCTCTTAAGCTAGATATTTTTCCTTTCTTTTCATTACAATAACATAATATCAAGATATTTGGTTTAATTAACTTATTATCTAATTATATTTAAATAATTATAAAACCCGAGTCAATTCCGTAACAACAATTTAAAAACCCGACTCATTATTTTCCTCTATATTACATGGCACTCACACCACACTTACTCACTAACTATCTTTCCATTTTACACTAAATCAACTTAAGATCAAATTAACACTTTCTTTAATCGTTCTTCATCGTTCTTCGTCATTCTTCATCGTTCTTCGTCGTTCTTGAGCAAAATCGTCATAAAACCTTCATTCCTTATTCAAATCCGTCCTAACTTATATTTCTAGACGTATTGGTGGATCTCCTTAGGGGTACTCATGTGATGAGTCTTGGGTGCGATGTTTTTCCGCATTTCTCTGGGTCTGCGCAGTCTAGGATTAGGGTAGAGTTGTATCTTGGCCATGTTATTAGGGTAACCTCTGAGCTAAAATATGTGCTTTGGATCTGGGCCATGTTTTAAAGGTAACCGCTGAGCCTAGATGTGTGCTTTGTATTTTGGGCCATGTTATTAGGAAAACCGCTTAGCCTAAATATATAAGTATATCCTACCTCGTGGTATAGACTCGAGTTACAGAAGTCTTCTATTGACTGTCCTAAGAACTTATGCCTGTTTGTAGAAGTATTGGTCTTTCATGTTTGTATGATTATATGAATCTTAGAAGGTGAGATGCAAGCCGGCTAAGGTTGATAGAGTTTGGATTACCGGTTGTTAACTGATTCACATGATTACGTGTTGATTAGGGTTTGAGTGTATCATGGCCATGTTAACGGTAACCTCTGAGATAGCATACCAGCTTCTCTACCTCGTGTTATAGTTTATTATCGGATTCACATGATAGCTTTCATATGCTAGGTTATATGTTAGTTAATTGTTTCATAACATGAAAAGCATATCATATATGTTAAGGTTTTGTATTTGCCATATACATTGCTTTTATGTTATTCATGTTTAATTAAACTCGACATTTCGTGGCTGGGAGAACTAGGAGTTACTCCCCACTGACTGTGGCTTCCGTGTTTATATTTAATGCGGTTGGCAGGTTTGTGATGCATACATTGGGTACATTGACGAGCTAGCGAGCGAAGTATTTACCTTGGACCTATATTCGGTTCTTTAGGATTGTATATTATTATACACCCTTTTATTTCGTATTTATACGGGAGATATGTCTCCCGTTTTGTAGATTTATTTTGTATAATAGTATTTTCGTTTTGTAATGACCTTTTTATGTTATGACACCTTCGTATCGTATTCTCGTATTTCTTTTATGTATTAAATAATTTTTTTTTTTTCTTCCGCAAATTTGAGGGTGTCACAGTTGGTATCAGAGCTATTTTGCTCCCGACGCGCGTTTGTGTACCCTTGCATAAATAACTTGACCTTAATAAATAATAAACTTGTGAGATAGAAGGGTAGGATGGGTAGATTAGGATTTATTTTGTAGTCTATTTGTTTATGCTAATTGTTAGGAGTAACTTAATTTGTTTTGTTTCTTATGAAGACGGTTGGATCGCGTGTAGAAGAGATCGTTGTTAGTGCCAACCAGGTCCCTCCGCATAAAGAAGACAATTGCCAAGGAGGCTATGTTTGGGTGGCTAGCCAAATTGCTAGGAACAATATTACGCCTTATGGTGGAATATGTGTTACCTAGAAGGAGTATCCTCTACCGAAGATTTGAAGATTTACAAGCCTAATTGAAGAGAATTCTTTCTTCATTTATGAATTCTCTCGTCCTTATTGTATTATGCTTTCTTCCTTCTATCTAGGAGCTTATTTCTCTTCCAACCTATTTGCCTCTTGGAAATTACTCTAGATAGTTCCTCCATCTTACTATTGGTATCCTTACCTTCCTTTTGTAACTTTTTTATGGATGTCATACCCATTTGTTTATGGTATATTATACTTAGTAGGAAGAACTTTTGTAACAACCCGAAATATACCCGATTTTTCTAGTAAAAATATTTACTAACACTTTTCAGTAGAACTTAAGTTTTTAAAATAGGAATTTTTGTTCCGAGTCTTATTTTGAAATTCCGCGTTCGGATTTGGAATTTTTGAGGGATTCCATGAAAAGACCGTTTTTAGTCATCTTTGACTTTTCTTGACTTTTAAGTCGTCTTTGACTTTTCCTTGACTTTTTAAAGTCGTCATTGACTTTTTCTTGACTTTTAAGTCGTCCTAAACTTTTCTTGACTTTTAAGTCATCTTCGACTTTTCTCGACTTTTCAGTCAACTTTGACTTCCGTTGACTTTTCCCGACTCGTCTCATAAGTATGAAGACCGAAATTTTATTTAAAAAAATAATATTTTTGATTTATTTTTATTTAGATTTATTAAGATTTATCATAATTTAATATAATTATTTTGAATTTATTCGGAATTTAAAGAATAACGTTTACGGTTTTAACCGAACGTCATTTAACTATTCCCGACTCATCGTAAAGCGCGAAACAAAATCGAAACTCGACTTTGGCATGAGTCACACGCGCGTGTCATCGCTTTCCACTCACCATAAGATATTTTAATTTTTTTGAATAAACAAATCAAAATATCTAGATATTTATTAACTTTATCGATCAGTTAACGAAAATTACGCAAATCGAGCGAAAACAGACCCGACAAGCTCATATCCACACGGCTCAACCTCCCTCTAATAGCCCTTGATATTTTCATTTCTTTTGATACAATAATCATAATATCTAGATATTTGTTGTAATTAACTTTATCGTTAATTATATTTAATCGTTTACCGTAAAATAATTATTAAACGCGAGTCAATTACGTGACAACAATTTCAAAACTCGACATTCTTAATTGCCTATAAACACACGGCTCAACCCACTCTTCCTTACTCACAAACAACTTTTCATTTTACAACAAATCAAATTAAGATCAAAACATCACTTTATTTAATCGTTCTTCGTGT
>JAIUZE010014454.1:0-13670 GCA_022085475.1 Heliosperma pusillum | reverse complement strand
ACCTAGCTAATCCAAATTAACTAGATAGTTACAAATTCGGAAACCAACTCCTTGGTCCCTTGCCTCTTCACTTGGAACACCTTCCAAAATGGCACCGTCTTGAGGGAGTCACCGGTCTTCATAAAATAATTACAAATATACAAATATACAAATTCCTATTATACATTTATTCTATGAAATAAAATTATTAAATTACACAAACCGGCGATACGAGATCGCAATAAAATTACAACCAAACCGTTATTCCCTTACATTACGGGTAATAACGATTAAAAAATAACTAGGTCATACTAGGTACAAACTTTGCATAAATTATTAAATAAATGACATTCATTCATTCAACCATAAATAAAATAAATTGCTGCAAAATTCATGCCAAAATCGCCCTAAACACATTCATGCTCATTGTAGCTCGATTTTACGGGATTTATTGATTTTTAACCATTAAAAATCAATATCAACATTTAAATCTCATTTAAATTCAAAATAATTAACTAAACTGGTTTAGAACTCAAAATTAGTTCCTACTAATTTTGTTTGTCATTAATTAGATCGATTTGATTTCATTGGCTAAATATTACGGTTTAATCATAACAATTATGAAATAAAACCAATATAAAATATAAACATCATAAAAATTTGAAAAAAAAAATATTGTACATTCTGGAACATTTCCAGGAACTGTAAAAAATAAAAAAATTTGCTCAAAAAATTTAAATTAATTTTATGAACAAACAGCTTTTAATTTAATGGTTTTATCAAATAAAAATCATTAGATATAGTAAAACAGTGAAACAAATTATGAAATTTCACCAAGCGTATCATCAACAGAATGTAAAATGTACCAAAAATATTCAAGACCATAAAAAGACGTTTCATTTTTATGAACATTATAATCTCATATTATCGACTTTTATCGTATAAAAATCAATAAACATGAAATACTTAACTACAAGTCACGCAATTTTACATACAATATGTAAGATATGCATGTGAGATCATATTAAAATTTCATGGCCAGAATCAACATGCAACTACTTTTAGTTAACTTTTAACTCATAAAATGCATGTTAACTCGGATTAAACGCCAAAAATCAAAATAAATAGCAAATCAATCCCTATAATCACGAAATTTGACCACAAACATTTTAAGATCAGTAGGTATACATGCACCAAAACATTTTGTCAGAATCGTATTTTAACTCAATATTTTTGAATTATTAGTTATCTTATAACTTTAATAAAAATTGTCCAAAATGAACATGCATGCTACAAGCTAGCTCTGATACCACATGAAAGTCCATAGACCTTAATTAGACTCCTCTAATTAGTTGCTAAATTACTTGTTAATTTAGTATTTAATGATCTATGTAACATGCATGCAAATATAAAGACATTTATATAAAAGAAGAAATTTCCTCACATTGATATGGAAAATATATGGGCACAACAAGAACTCCTTCTTGTTTTTCTTGAGCTACAAATATGGATGAACACAATTGATCACCAAAAGAGTGATTTTTTTCTTCTTATTTTATTGCCATGCAAAATGGTGGTGTGTTGTAGTGAGTAAAATGATTTTAGGTTTACTATTCATGTCATAATCACATGTTGCTTGTGAGTATGAATAAGAGCAACCATCATCACCAACCACTACACTATAACCGGCCATGTGAGCCTTATTTTGATCCATTTTGATTTTTGATATTTGTCCCACAAATACTTATTAATCATATGGTTAATTATCTTGTATAATTAAGTGTTAATTTGATCATATAACAATTATATGACACAAATAAATGAATAATTTGTACTTAACATTCTAAGTAATATTCTACCATTATATCAATATATAATGGGTCCCACAATGCTTAGTTAATTTATTTTACAACTCCTTGTAAATATAATTAACTAATTACCTCTATAAAAAAACCTCAACTAATTTAGTAATTTAACGATTAATTACTAAGTTAAATCTTATTTAATCGTATTAAAATAAGATATAAATTTATTAGTCAATTATCGCATAATTGAAAAATAAACTTAATCGAATTTTGAGTTCTTAACTCAATTTCTAACAATTAACTCTCGTACATATCGAATATATGTAATGTACTAATTAACTGTATCGTATACAAATAATTAGTTACTATTTGGATTTCATCCTTTAGGTGTGACCGAAAGGGATCAGTTGATCACCGCCGTCAAACGACAATAACGTCAAACTCTAGTCAGCCAACCGTTATTGATTTACGTTAATCAACTGACTAATCATATATATAGTCAATAAATATCCCAATTATATTCCTTAATAAGATTTATTATGTGGCACACTATTTGTGGAGGACACCTACTCCAACAGCATGATCATGGCTAGAGATAAAATGCAAAGACATGTTTAATGCTCTAACTAACCTAAGCTTTCACTAGTTACATGGGTAAGGGAGAAAGCAAGCATGCTTGTCCCCCTGCCATTTGCCAAAAGCGGCATGCCCAAGTGCCAAGTTAAGACAATAAGTTCTCTTATTTACTTTATAATATGATATGTGTGTTTTCATACCATAAGCTTATCTCACTAGAAAATACTAACAAACAAGTTGTTATCACTACATTCTCATAAACATACACACACCAAGTTATACTACTAATTGTAGTGGTGATAAGAAGGTGAAGGAGGCTTCTTATCACAACTAGCGTTGTGTGATAAGGAGACGTTATGGGATAGACTAGGTGAAACTAAAAGGAGTGCTTCTATACTTTAAGCTTGAATAAGTTCATCCTATAGTGATTTAACTCAAGAACAAGAATAGGAAGGTGTCCTATCCTTGTCCTCATTTTGGCCAAAAGAATTGTGAAGAAACGATTTTTTTCTTCTTATCTTTGTTTTATAGCTTGCATGTAACTAGATCTTGGAAACTAATTAAAGAGTTAATTAGTATTTCTTAAGAAAAGTCTTATGAGTAGGTATATGAACCTAACAGGAGTTACAATGAAAACAATGGCTAATGAGTCACAATAAACAATGGGTAATGAAGAAAGAACAGTTCGCACAATGACTCACATTGAATACAACTCTTAATGAAGGGTGACAAATGGTTTGCTCAAATACTATCAACGATTTATGAACGGTGACTCATTGTTTACACAAGGAGTTAAAATACAAACAATGGCTAATGAGTCACAATAAACAATGGGTAATGAACGAAGACAACAGTTCGTACAATGGCTCACAATGAATACAACTTTTAATTAAGGGTGAAAAATAGTATTTTAAAAGACTAACAACGATATATGAACGGTGACTGATTGTTCACTCAGGGAGTTACAATGCAAATAATGGATAATGATTCAGAATAAACAATGGGTAATGAACGAAGACAACGTTTCGCACAATGGCTCATAATGAATACAACTCCTAATGTTGGTTGGCTAATGAAATTCTTAGACCTCTAATTAGACTCCTCTAATTAGTTCATTAAATTGCATTAACTTAATGATTTAGGATCTAGTTATCATGCATGCAAATATAAAAGTAAAAATATAAAGATAAGATGAAATTTCCAAAATGCAATAATCGACCTCTTTTAAACGTTTATATTATGCACTTTTTGTTGATCTTTTGACAATAATTTGGCATAGCATTACCATAAATATCGTTTAGTCAATCACAAATATATTTTCTTTATAAAATTAAGGTGTTTTAAGACTTAATTTTTAGTAGTTTGGATATTTTATGTACTATTTACATAGTTTAGGGGTACCATGTAGATTTCGAAAAAAGGAGGGGTACCATGTAGAATTCGAAAAAACACAGGCGTATCATGTAGAAAAACCTTTATTATATAAATGCACTATTGTAGAGGACACTAACTCCAACAATCTCCCACTTGTCTGATACAAGTTGTGCATGTAGCAACACTATTTTAGAGGACTCCTCCTCCTACAATATCTCCCACTTGTCTCGACAAGCTGTGTGCTACCTATTCTCTTGTCTCTTTTGCGTCACATCCTCCCATTTACCGCAAGGTGTCTTTCAGGTCGCACTTGCGATGGAAAAATATATATATTGAGTGGTTTTCTCGATCTTGGATAGTAACTGTCTGACCGGAACATCTACCGGAGATCTCTTCCGAGCGTGGCCACGCATTGCCAATTACTACTCCTCGAGTGGCCCGAAGATGTTAATACCCAACGTGGGTGGACAATTCATGTTGACCCATCTTACACTGATAATGCAGATCACCATGACACAGAATATGCCCATCGGCCTCCTTTCACGGCACGACCTAGGACAAAAACCATAGTCAATCGGAAACTACATCGATTCAGGTAAATGATCGACAGTCTAAAAAATCGACTCATAAGAGTAAAATAGAAATCCTTACCACGACCAGGCTTCAACAATTTTGATAAGGGACTCTATTATGGTCAGTGCCCGATAGAGTCTCTCCACAGTCTGTGTATGTAAACGACCAGTCATCTCCATGACCTCATGCTGCTGAATTAACCTTCGATCGACTTACAATCTAGTCACTTCGAGACGTCACATCAAATAATTGACTAGGGACAAAACACTAAGTTCATCATGTTCACTTGAATTGGGTTCAACTTTTCTTTCAACCAATTCGGATAAACAAAGTATTAAAATTTAGTCAAACTAAATAAAGGAGTTTTTAATGAAACTCTAACAATGAATGCGATTATCTAATATATGAAAAAATTGATACGCTATCAATAATTTCATATCCCATAATCTCCAGCAATCCAGGTACATGTTTCAATCCACATTGAAATGACATGACTATCATGTTCAGCTTGCAAAAGGCATGGTTAATGGATTAGCAATACTTGCATCTTTCCCATCTTTCTGGTTGTTGTTTTCCTTTATCTACGTAATCTCATATTACATAGAACTTTCTGAGTACGTGTCTAGGTTTGAATCTAGACATAGGCCACTTAGCCTAAAGGTAGTTCCCATTGTTTTACCAATATGATGGGATATGATATACAACTATAGGAGCTACTCCTAGTCCCTCCAATACTGTCGAAACCAAGCTACTTTCATACTTTCATATGCATCACCAAGCTACTATAGAAGCTACTCCGTTGTGAAATCCGCAATGATAAACTGCCTGGAACACTTCCAGCGGATACATGACATTTATATTTGGAAATGTTAGTCCTACTTGGAACATTTCCAATAGTCCTTTCTCCTTGGTACTTTTCCAACTAATAAATCTTATATAAAACACATAATGACATGACTTGAGTATCATGTAAAGCCAGTTCGTGATTTCAAATCACTTTGATCAGTTTGGAAACTGAAGTTTGTGTAATCCTTTACACGCAACTCACTGTAAACTCCAAACACAAGGAACATATCTTTAGTCCTTCGCAAGTACTTAAGGATGTTCTTTATGGATATCAAGTGACTCTCACTTGGATTTGATTGCAAATGACTCGTCATGCTCAAAGCATGTGAAAATTTGAGCATACATCACAGCGTATATAATTAATCCCGCAGTGGAATCAAAAGGAATCAATTATCATGTGTTCAACTTCCTTGAATTAGTCAAAGATCTTATCAACATAAGAATTTTGACTTAATGCTAATATCCTATTAGATTTATCTCCATAAATCCAGATATCTAACAGATGTATTCTACTTCTCCAAAATCTTCCATCATCTTAAATGATTAATATGTCTCCACATATAAGACTGATGAAAACCACATTACTCCCACTAAACTTCATGTATAAACATAATTCCTCGAGATGTCGAGAAATGCTTTATGACATGATTGACACACTAATTCCAACTCTTTAGTGCTTACTTAAGACTTTCTCTTAAATTTGCACATTATCTTAGGACTGATTGGATCGATAAACCCTTTGATTGATATCAAATATTCAACCTCTTCTAGAATCGCATTCAAGAAGGCGGTTCTTTAGATCCAATTGCCATCATACTATTATGATATGCTTTAATCGCTAAGTATTTTCGAATGCATCAAAGCATTGCAATTTTGTGTAAACTCTTTGCGTACCATTTTATCTTTGAAAACATTTTAATGTTCATCCATGCAGATTTCAATCTTAAAAATCAATTTACACTGAAGAGATCGTACTTTTTAAGTAAAATATACCAGGTCACATACATGACCATCGTACATGGGTTCCATTACGAATCACATGACTATAAGCCATAGCATGAAGTTGGGACTAGAAACAGTCATTTATAATTCACAGGTGAGTCACTTTCTAAAAGTAATACTCATTTATCACTATTAAAAAATGAAAAAATTTCACCTGACCTCCTAGGTTCCGAAGAAAAAACTACTGAACAAGGAATGAGGAAACCTTTTCGAACATATGCTCAGTTTGTGGCTCTTGAAACATTTTCTCCCACTCTGTCTTATCAAGAAATAATCGTATTTTTATTAATAGACAGCATCACGAGCCACAAACGCTTTGTTCTCGTGGTCAATGTAGGATTATTGAGCACTTGTTTCATTCGGATTACTTACAAATTAGGTACGCTACCCATCCATATCGTATATGGAATAAAATCAGATTGTTTCAAATGTGCTTTAATATGGTGGGAAAAGAAATAGCAGACAAAATAATAAAAGCCCAAGGTTAGTCAAGTGGCTCAGTGTCACTTGACAAAGACAAAATCATATCGTATAAGGTTCTCTTTCTCCATTCAACAACACCTTATCTCATAATGTGTGTTAGAGAAGTTAACTCGTGAAACCATTTCACAATACTTTTGGTAAAAATCAAAGTCAATACAAAGATATTTCTATTACGATTTAGTCGTAAGTCCTTGATCTAATACTGTTGGTGGTTAACTACTTCACCTTGAATGTGACAACCCTCGCAAATGCGGAAATAAAACATAACAAGCATGTGATTTATGTAGCGGAAAATACGGTGTTTTTAAAACTGTTTACATGCCAAGATAAAAATACGAGGAATGTCAAATAGATAAACTAAAATAGAATATACTACAAAGAGACGAAGTCTCTCAAAATGTTATCAAATATCAAAGTTATTAGCAAACTAGCTAAACAACATCTAGGGGTGAATCGTCAAGGCCAACGGCCGCTAGCTCACACCCAAACCCAAAAAGACAAGCAAAATCCATCCAATCAAGCAACTTGTTCATCCATGAAAAACATGAACGCCACAGTCAGTGGGGAGCAACTCGGGGTTCTCCTAGCCATATCACAAATAACAAACTTAAACGGAAATACATAAGTAGAAACATGCATATATAAATATACATGTGAATTACGAAAATGATAAATAGGCAATTCAATATATAAAGATATGAGCACATGAAGTACAATACCGTAACCATCATATTATAGATAGACTCGAGGAAGACACTCTTAGGCAACAATACACTCGCTAGGGCTTGCATCTCACCGTTAGCGGCATAAGCTTGATAAGATTGAGACTCGACAAACAAACAATGCCAAGTCATCCAAAGATCACAAATAATTAATCATATAATCATCCATACAAACGCACGAATATGTTGACAAACATCTCTCACGGTAAATGACACGCACTAGCACCATGTACATTGTCGTTATGATTAAAATCGCATCCACGGGATAAACATTTCCCTGAACGCATACACGATTAACATTTCATATATGTAGACACAATTCCTCCTGGTAGGACGACGATATAAATATCCGATCCTAGTCTAAACCTGGCCAGACTCTCGAAATAACGTTTTCCGATTCGACATGCGATAAACATTTCGCATCCAAGACTCGGTCAACCAAATAGAAGCCGAGTACCCCAAATTCGGTCAACCTTCACGAAAGAGGCGGAAAGGGCACAATCATCATAAACAAGCGGTACGCTACATGCAATAACACCACCTCGCAAGTATACAACATTTGACGGCCGGGTCGATCAACGCAAAGCGTTCGCCTCCCAACAACGTCGTCATATGCCCACTAAAACATGCAATTATGCAGTAAGGATACACTCCTCGTTCTGACATTCTAGCCTACGAGCAAGGAGGTAGCCGGGGAATGAGAGTTCAAAAGACTTAACAATTAGTGCTCAAACAATAACATATGTAAAACCAACTCAAAGTGGGATATTTGAAAAACCGTCACAAAACATGCGATACAAGCGAATGGGATAACATATATTCTAAACATGAATATTTTAAGTCATTACGTAAATTTATACGATAAACGAACCATGCAAACTATTATAAATGAAAGTATAAGAAAAAATAGAAAAGGAAATGGCAGCGTGTGCCAGCCGGTCAGGGTGACCGGTTGCCGGCTACCCGGCTGGCACCAATGTAACATTTGGAAAACAACAAATATACAACATGATCCACCCAGTCAAGTGGACCGGCTGCCGCCTACCCGGCTGGACCATATGACACTTGAGAAAGTGAAGGCAATATAGGATGTGTCTCAGCCGGTCAGCTGACCGGCTGCCGGTCGGCCGGCTCAGACCTACATAACACCAAAACCATCACGTAACACCAATTTCACATCAGCCACGTCCCAGCCGGTCAGCTGAACGGCGGCCGGTCGACCGGCTGGGACGTCATATGCACGAAAATCATTACTTAACACGATGAACATCAACCAACATCAACTATCATCATCCATCACCAATACTCATTAATAATTATCAACAAATAACAACTATCATCAACAGCACAAATCCTATGAGTACTAATCCTATCCTAAATACGATCACTGTCGTCAAAAACACATTAAAAACACGTAATGATATCGAGTAACCCTTCACCGTTAACTTTTCGCGTCTTCAATCCTCGTCTAGGTCCTCCTTTACTAAGTAGTAGTCTTTGGCGAGGTCTTGAAGGTCTCCACCTACAATTAGACAACAAAAGATGATTATAATTCACCTTTGATAAAGATGGATAAATTGAAACGTGAGAAAGACGGTAATTTTATTACCAAGTAAGATGGAGGACGATGAGAGGGGAAGATTATGACGAAAATTAGCGGAATTGAGCAAGGGATGAAGGAGTAGTGTGGAACTTAAGCTTGATCAAGAATGGAGTTAGGTTTATGGTGGTTACTTATTGAGGAAAAAGGAGTAAGTTGAAAGTGAGGGAGTTTAGGGTTTTAGGGGATATAAGGTGAGTGAGTGGAAAAATATGGGAAAAAGACCAAAAGCGCCTTAAGGCGTAACTCACACGAAATTTCGAGTTAAGTCCGAAAACGAACTCAGATTTGCTAAATTAGACACGGGAAATTAAATTCTAGACTAAATCTAAATTTCGCTAAAAAGTATCCGTAAATAATATTTTTAATATAAAAATAGGGTACATTTGCGGGTGTTACATTGAAGCTCTTTGAACTTTTCAAAGATTTCGCTTACCACCTCATTAAGTAGAATCAAACACATTATCTACTTAAATCGTCGGTAAATAAAGTGTAGTGGTCATAACTATCTCTTGTTGTGATTGTTATCGAACCACACATAAGATCCTTATGTAATAGGGCCAATAACTCACTAGTTCGATTTCCTTTTTAATAAAAAAGGGCATGAATCATCTTACCTTAAACACAAGATCCGCACACACCATAAGATTCAAAATCAAATGTTTTAGGGATACTAGTCTATACTAGCCTCTTAATGTGCTACACAATCCAGAATTAAAATTAGATTTGGGTCACCAACTTTGCGCCTTTTACAATCTATATGACATGTAATTTCTAGTTCAGGTCAAGAATATAATTACCTTTGATTGGTATGGGATAACCATTGACCAAGTATAGGCATAAAAATTAAAACGTTTGTTCCATTCACAAAAGTGAAACACTTGTGTCGTACACTAAAGTGGATACTATATTATTTACTTAGAGGTCATGTACATAATAAATTTTATTAAAGTAACCTCTAAATCTAAAAACTAGATTAATCACATTTTAACTTTTATATGTCTCTATAGAAATAAAACTACAATAGTTATATTTCCCTTGTAGGTCGACATTTAATCATGTGCTAGTCGTCGCACGAATCATTATTATATGCATGGGATACATTGATGAGAACCATAATAGGTATGTAATACCCAAAAATGGCATTTAGCAAAATAAATGTCGATCATATAGATATTATAGGTGAATGTACTTTTAGGTGTACTACACCCAATTTCTAATTTCTCAGAAAACTAAGGGCATATTCTTTTCTAATGTCTTACACAGTAAAAATAGAATCATTAAAGGTTGGGTTCGGTACCTTGCTTGGGTTTGACTTTGTTTATTCGAAATAGCTTTGTCTTTTTCCCTTGCCTTGTGGTAACATCGTGTCAACCTACTCTTGAACCGCGTTGTAACAACCCGAAAAGTACCCTATTTTTCTAGGGAAAATATTTACTAACACTTTTCAGTAGAACTTAAGTTTTTAAAATAGAATTTATTGTTTCGAGTCGTATTTTGAAATTCCGCGTTCGTATTTGGAGTTTCTGAGAGATTTCATGAAAAGACCGTTTTTAGTCATCTTTGACTTTTCTTGACTTTTAAGTCGTCTTTGACTTTTCTTGACTTTTTAAAGTCGTCATTGACTTTTCTGGACTTTTAAGTCGTCATTTAACTTTTCTTGACTTTTAAGTCATCTTTGGTTTTTCTCGACTTTTAAGTCGATTTTGATTTTCGTTGACTTTTCCCGACTCGCCTTGTAAGTTTGAAGACCGAAATTTTATTTAAAAAAATAATATTTTTGATTTATTTTTATAAAGATTTATTTAGATTTATCATAATTTAATATAATTATTTTAAATTTATTCGGAATTTAAATAATACCTTTTACGGTTTTTAACCGAACATCATTTAACTATTCCCGACTCATCGTAAATCCCGTAACAAACTCGAAACTCGACTTTGGCATGAGTCACGCGGCCATGTCATCGTTTTCCACTCACTTGAGATATTTTAATTGTTTCGATTAAACTAATACAAATATCTAAGATATTTGTAGCTTTATCGATCCGTCCGTTTAATTACGCAAATCGCTCAAAAATCAGACCCGATTCCTACCCATTTCACACGCCCCATGTCACCTATTTTCCACTCATATTAGATCTTTTAATTAATATGATTAAACTAATAAAAATATCTAAGATATTTGTAACTTTATCGGTCTGTCAACTTAAATTCCGCAATCGCTTGAAAACAGACCCGTTTTCTTTTCATTTCTCACGTCTCTTTTCTCTCCTCTCTTAAGCTTGATATTTTCTTTCTTTTCCTTATAATAACATAATATCTTGATATTTAGTTCAATTAACTTAATCGCTAATTATATTTAATCGATTACCGTAATATAATTATTAAACGCGAATCAATTCCGTAACAACAATTTCAAAACCCGACATCCACTTTTGCCTATAACTACACGGCTCATCCACTCTTCCTACTCACAAACAACTTTTCATTTTTCAACAAATCAAATTAAGATCAAAATATCACTTTCTTTAATCGTTCTTGAGCGTTCTTCGCGTTCTTCATCCGTTCTTCATCGTTCTTGAGCAAAACCTTCATAAAACCTTCATTTCTTAATTAAATCCGTCCTAACTTATATTTCTAGGATCTCCTCTTCGCTCCCCATCTTCAAGTACGTTTTATTTTAAATTCCGACAAAATCGTTTTCAACACTTTAATTATGGAAAATCAAGTTTTAAGTTCTAATAATGTTTTCTTGTCATTTCTTATAGGGGAAGATGTTGAAGACGAGTTTGGTGACTCGTATATTTTAGGAGAAGACTAGAAGACGGGTTTCTTATTTTCTTAGTTCTTATTATTTTGGTGCTACTTGATTTTAGCTAAGCTAAGGTAACGATTCCGAGTTACTCGACGATATGATGTCACATAGCCTTTAGTTTTTGTTCATGTTATGGTTATTTATGATCTTAGTTAGTAACATAGCCTTTAGCTTTTATTTCTTTGGTTTTTGGTTCATCTTTTATTTTTGTTCATATTATGGTTACTTATGATTTTTGGTAGTAGTATGATAAGATGGATGATTTTTAAGTTGTATGGAATTTATAATATGTTTGTTGTTCTTGATAAATTTGGAGGATTTATTTATAATCATGATTTTTTTATATGAATGATGGATGAATTGGATGTTAAAAAATGGTTGTTGATTAATTAAAACATGTTAGAAATAATATGGTGTGAGTTGTGGTGGGGGCCGAATTATTGGCTGGAAAAACAGCCCAAACCGGACCAAACCAGACCGGTCCAGGCCGGTTCAGACCCGGTCTGGGTTGGTCCATGGTGGGTCCGGGTTTTGGTCTTTGGGTTGTGTCGATGTTTGATTGTTTAATTGTTGTTTTGACGGGTTTTAATTATGTTAAGGCATGCGGGAAATATTAGGAAAACGGTTTTAGTAAAAATGGTAAAATCTGCCAAATCAGCCAAAACAGGCCCGTGGGCCCATTCAGGCCCATGTGGGGTCCGGCCCAACTCAGCCCGTGGGTCCCACTTTGGGACTTGTGACGGTTTTTGAGTTATCGTCATTTTTATCGCGTTTTGTAATAATTAGCAAGCGAGAAATATTAATAAGTACAGAGATTTAATTAAAAAGGTTTTTCATTAAATTATTATTTCTCACATGTTAGAAATTATAAGACGAGATCGTAGTTTAATTTAATATCCTTTTAGTCAAACGGGATTTGGTATGATATAATAATTCACATGTTAGAAGTTAATAAAATAACATGTAATGAATATGTTGACTTTTCTGTCTAAGTCTATGTGGTAAAGACTCTGTTTCTAGCCGGTTTGACCAAACGGGTTTGGTCAAACTAAGATCTAGTCAGCCCCGTTTTGACTGATGACCCGTCGCGGGACTCGGGTCGGGGATTTGTCTTCAAGAAGGTTGTATTTAATTAATAAATTAGCCTTAGTAGATATGAGGCGATATGATACTTGATTATTACTTATCTGCAATTAGTCACATGATAGGATGTTTTCCCGTGACTGTTTGATAATATGGTTGGTGTCGTGTTGACTAAGTACCCATAGAGAATTATGAGTATATGGCGTACGTGACCCATTCTATTCTAAAGAGTATCTTGGACCATGACATGATAGGCCCGTACTATCTTCTAACGAGTATATAGTTCACAGCTTGATAGCTTTTGTGTCACGGCCTGGGGGGCTTATATCCAAGTCGGGGCATGGCTGCCTAAGAGTTCCACTTTGGGAATAGAGCCAGCTTAAGTACTAGCCATCTCTGCTTAGGGGGTCGCCTAGTAGAGTTTCTCATAGACGGTTATGTCATGGGACGGGGAATGGAATAGCTGTTGTCGCTAGGTCTGATCAGTCTCGGACTAGGATGTTTTCCTACCTTGTGGTATAGCCTCGAGTTACAATCGACTATGGGCCGTGCTAGGAACTTATGCCTGTTTATAGAAGTATTGGTCTTTCATGTATGTATGATTCTATGAGTTATAGAAGGTGAGATGCAAGCCGGCTAAGATTGATAGAGTTTGGATTCCCGTTTGTTAACTGATTCACATGATTACGTGTTGATTAGGGTTTGAGTGTATCAGGGCCATGTTACATGGTAACCGCTGAGCCAGCATACCAGCTTCCCTACCTCTTGTTATTTTATTATCGGTTTCACATGATAGTTTTCATATGATA
>JAIUZE010014453.1:0-60499 GCA_022085475.1 Heliosperma pusillum | reverse complement strand
GGATTCTTTTCTGATTTTCTGAATTTCCAAGAATGGGAAACGATGGCTGAGTTTTCGGGTCCGGTGTATCCGATTGAGGTAATTCAATTCTTTTCTTCCGTTTCTTTAGACAATGGAGTGTTGCATGCCGTCATAAATGGCCGTTCAGTTTCGATTTCCGTGACGGACTTTTGTACTCTGTTTTCGGTTCCTGATGATGGAATCAAAATCAATCCGAGTACGTCATGGGAGGAACTGACGGACATGGCTAAGCTGGAGGTTAAGCAATATTTTGATGTTGGGGCGACGGTGTCGAGTTGCGTGTTGGCTGGTAGTGTTTCTCCGAAACTGAAATTTCTGTTAAACTTTTTATGGAATACTGTGATTCCGCGACGGGGCGGACGTGATAAAAATGCATGCTATGAGATGTTAGTCGTTAAGCATTGGTTGGAGGGCAATCGGGTTAATTTACCTTCTCTTGTTTTTAATCATATTTCACAAACCGCTTTCTCGGTGACCGAAGACAAATTTTACTCTACTCTTGACTTGCCGTATGGCATGTGGTTGTCTCGGCTCTTTGAGTCAAAGGGAGTTGTTAATGTGCAAAATTATGGGGTCGCGGTAAAAGATGAAATGTGTGATACGTTCTTGAAGTTTATGAAGTTAGATGCTAATGGTCCGGAATTGCTGTTTTTAGTGAAGGGCAGTTCGGTTGGTATGCCAACGGGTGGGGCTGATTTTTCTGTGATTGAATCCAAATTGGATATGTTCATTGGTAGTATTATGGAGCGCTTGGATGCGCATGATAAGAAAATTGAGACGGTATTGGACACGGTTGTTCAAGCCGTGGGCGTGGGTTCCTTGAGCTCAACCCGTGACCAAGGTGGGTCGGGTGTGAGTCATGAGATGAGGACATGGATGGATGGTGTGGATGATCGCCTTGCTAAGTTGGAACGAAATATTCTCGATTGTAAGCAAGAGGCGTATAGGCAAAGGGATAGGATGACTTTCTTGGTGAGCCAAGGCGGGTCGTTGGTTAAGAGCGGAACGGAGATGCGTGAGGGAATGCGTACTATATACGATGCGACGGAGGCTCTTTCGCTGAAAGTCCGGAACTTTGATGTTTGCCTCACCGCTCAAGCTTCTCATGTGTCTAATTGCCTTGACCGTCTTTCCACTCTTGAGTACCGCACTAGGCCCGGTTATGTCGATCCCAACAAAATCCGTCAACCCAAAATGCCTTGATTTTTCTATCCTTGGTTGTTTTAACTCTTAAACTACTAATCCTATTCGGCCCATTTGGCTTATCTTGAAATTGTCTATTCGGCCCAATGGCAACTAACAATATATTTTGTGGTTTGTAGTTTAATCAACATTTGCACTTTATTTTGCTTGATATATATCGTCTTAAATTGCGTATTTTGCATATCTATTTCTTGCCTTGACATGTGTTATTCTAGTCGTTTCATGTCTTTGTTCTTGTCTTTTCAATGATGCCAAGAGGGGGAAGAAATGATATGATTTGAGTCTTTGCTTAAGCTTGCTCCTTGTCAAGACTCGTTATCTCTTAAATTCTTTCAAGCTATAACTTTGGCTAAGTTGTTTTGTTCTTGCGATCAAAGTTGCTATAACTTTGGGGTGTTTTGTTGAGGGGGAACCATACTTAGTCACATTGTTAAGAAGAACTCTTGAGGAAATCATATGAGACTTGTCATCATCAAAAAGGGGGAATTTGTTGGACCAATTTCATAGTTTTGATAATGACATGTGTTTACGTAATAATATGTTTTACTCGATATATCATATGCGTGTAATTGTGTGCTTTAGTCTTATTATAGCTAGCAACAATTATGAGAATAAAGATCAAAGTTAGGCATAACTTTGATAAAGTCTGTGAGACAAAGTTATAACAACTTCAGGAATAACTTTGGAAGTGAACTTGGAAGTTATAGCTAACCAGGCATAACTTTAAGGAAAATCGCTTCAAACAAGATCTACATAAATCTACACAAGACTCGAGATGGAGGGTCTTTGTGATCAAGATGAAGAGATTATCCGTATACTGAAGATCTTTGTGAAGATTAGATAGTATAGGTCGTCATTCGGTAACTATTCCATTCGAGAGATTTTATGTTCAAAAGTTATAGCTTTAGCCTATGACTTTGGATGATAAAATATTGATGCATGATTTTGGAAATAAAATGTTTTAAAATGTTTTCAAAAGTGAAAGAGTATTTTTATATTTATCTATTATTTTAATAGAGAATATATTTATGAGATTCTATTGGTTAGTAATACAACTTATGGGTTGTCATGCTACCTAGGGTTTCTAATATATTCTATCTCAATTTGTTGTTAACCTAATTAGCCCACCTAGTGGTTGAGCCATCTAGGGTTTCGTGAAACCTAGTATTGAGCCTCCTAGGGTTGCGTGCCTCCTAGGGTTTCGTGAGCTAGGTGAATCCGGCCTCCTTAGGCTTGTTTCCTTAGTTTACCTAATCTAGGATTCTACTATATCTTTACAACAATATTTTGAGATATCAAGATAAATATATTTCTATAAGATAACCAAATAATATTTTGAGATAAAGATATTTCTAAAAGATAAGCAAATATTATTTTATGGAAAGATAAGTATCTTTATTAAATATTATACTAGGGTTTTAGATCTACCATAATTCTTCTACTATAAATACTCATTCATATATAATTTGCAATATACACGACATACACGACTATACACGAAATACACTATATTCACACGGCATAATTATTTACTAGTGTTGATTTTCCAAAATCGTTTTAAAGCAAACCTTTGAGCAAATATTTATTATTTTTAGAGTTTGTTTTTAAAAGAGTCGTGCATCAATTATTATCAATCGCTTGAGTGAAATACGTTATTGGATAATAGTACATCATTATAAGCTTACAATTCTTTAACGGGAATCTGTGTGAGTTATATTGTACTTTCTTATTAGCGTAAGATAGTATAGAGTATTTAGCTATACTCACCTTGAGTTATAATCATAGTGTTGATTATACGAGTGGGTTGGTAATTTTTGTAATCCGTAGAAAGGTACTAAAAATTATTAATCGAGAATAGTGGACGTAGGTTTCAACGTGTGAAACTGAACCACTTCAAAAATCGTGTGCCTCTCTCTTATCTCTTTACTTTTCGTTATTTCGTTATTCGCGCTTACTTTGATTAATTAATTAGTTGATTTTAAATCATAAGATCAAATGATTAATTACATATCATACAAATCGAAAAAGTGGGGCTAGTTCTTAATACTCAATTCCCCCCCCCCCCCCTCTTTCGTATTCGATCAATAGACTCTACAAAACACAAATCAGATAATAAAACTAATATGAACTACAACGCTAAGGTTAAATCGTTGTAAGTACAACGCTCGCCAGTCCACACGTCAAAACCCCATGCAACACCGACTTGTAACCTGTTCAATCATGAAACATGAATGCCACAGTCAGTGGGAAGTAACTCGGGATTTTCCTGCCATATCACATTTAAACGTACATAACAAGAGCATATAAACATATATTATCATCATCAAATATAAACAATATCATCATCATATATATACAACATCATCATCATATATAAACAATATCATCATCATATATAAACAATATCATCATCATAAACAATGTCATCAGTATAAACAATGTTATCATCATGTATACATCATTATTATCAAGTAACCAAGACATAGGGAAGACTCACATTGTCGTCGATATCGCTACTAACGACTTGCATCTTACCGTTATTGACTATATAGTCGAAAAGGTAGGAGACACGACTCACAATAAGGCACAAGACATTTAAACACTCACTTCACAATACACCAATCATCATGATTATGCAAACACACTCTCACGGTAAGTGAAACGTAACGCACTAGCATCTTCACTATGCAAGACAAGACGTATCTACACTCTAATCCTCTCGGTAGGACGGCGATAATAATACGGTCTTAATCTAAATCTGGCTAGACCCTCAGGAAGGGGGGGGGGGGGGTTTCCCGATTCGACACGTAGTAAGGCGTTTCACATCCAAGACTCGGTCGACAGAACGGAAGCCGAGTACCCCGAATCTCGCAAGGGCAGCTTACGAAAGGGGCGGAAAGAGAATAAGTATACCATTTCTGGTAAGGGCAGCTACCGGAAAGATTGTCACAATAACGAGTGCTCATACCATGAGGTGTCTTGAAAACGGTCAAGCAAGTACGCTACATGCAAATAACACCACCTCGTAAGGATGCAACATTTAACGGCCGAGTGGATCAACGCATTGTGTTCGGCTCCCAACAACGTTGTCATATCCCCACTAACAACAATAGAATGTACCTCTATCTCTCCGACATAAATTTTAAAGAGTATAAGGGTACAAACAGGAAATGAGAGTTCAATATCATTCAACAAACAAGACTCAATGGACTACTCAAGATATACATGACTCAAATGAACTAAACATCAAAAACCATCACTAAACATGTGAATAAGGCATAAGATAATGTATCAATGATAAACAAGAGTCAATACATGTTGCATAAGCATTAAAAAGCATAATCAATATGAAACATAAAGCTCATCTCAAAACAACATGTTTGAAAACCATCCAAAACAAAAGGTCAATTTTAAACAATCATAACGTTGAGTTTTAGAAATGATAATGCAGTAATTCCAAGTGGAGATAATTGCTTATCCTCTTACAGTTCCAACTGTAGGTCACACGCCCCAAACAAACAAGTAACGAAGGAAATATGACCATTTTACGAAAAGGGATCAGTGCGGGAAATTTCACTCGCTCGGGTCAGATATGACCCGCCCGGGTTGATATGGACCCGCCTGGGTCGAGATTATTCTTCTGGGGTTCAAACTCGAACCCTCCCGGGTTGAACTCTACCCGTCGGGGTTCGTCTAAAATCCGAAAGGGTTCAAGCCAAAATTCACTCAATTTCATTGTAACTCCAATGCAACATCATAACTCATATTAAAACACATAAAAACACACTAAAATCAACCAACTGAATCATACAAGTCTCAAAAATAATCCTTCATTCATAATTATTGATTTTCAAGGCAAATACAACACAAAGATCTCATCTTTTCTATTCAAAAGACTAGATCTCAACTTGAT
Organism: Heliosperma pusillum; assembly: GCA_022085475.1. NCBI lineage: Eukaryota > Viridiplantae > Streptophyta > Magnoliopsida > Caryophyllales > Caryophyllaceae > Heliosperma > Heliosperma pusillum. The sequence continues at coordinate 55,362 of JAIUZE010014453.1, read as the reverse complement.
ACCACACAAATCATTCTTTAAAACATCATCAACAATTTCAATCCCACATATCTCATCAAACATCATTCATAAGTCCTTAAACGACATAAATAAGGAATTTCAAAGCAAAAACTCTCATAAAGAACCAATCTTTTCATGTCAAAGTTAAATCTAAACATACAATCAACTCAAAGATGATACATTAACATACTTAATACCACCATTTATCAACATCCAACAATTCTTAGTAATTGAATCACAACAACTCATTCAACATTCAAGATACTTAATTTAATGATAAAAATAACAAAAATACCATTTTTATCATCAAATCCTACTCTTAAACACATAAAAAAAACGTAAAAATTCAATATCGAGTAACCCGTCTACATTACCTTATTAGCACTCCAATGAAGCAATCCTTAAGTAAGCCGACGATACCAACGAATTCCTTGACCCAATTACTCAAAATTCCACCCTTTAATGACGATTAACATGCTAAGAAACTCAATCCGAAATTCTGGAAAATTGGTATTAAAACAAAGTTAAAATTTTCAATATTTTATTAGCTAGAAATAGAGAGGATGATGAGAGGATTCCGAAACATTAAACGGAATTGAATTCAGTTAAGAAACGAAGAAGTTATGTCCGTCTTAAAATTAGATCTAGAAAAATGGGTTTCATAAAAAGTTTGAGGGATATGAGATTTTATGGTATGAAAAGAAAGAGGAGAAGGAAAGTAGAAGACTGATGTAAAAATCGAGAAATTTCGTTGAGAGACGAAGAAATGGAGTCCGTCTTACACTTTTTTGGTTATGGAGGTTTAATGGGTTTTTGGTGTTGATGAAGAAGATAGAGAATGATGAAAAATGAGAAGGGAGGTGGAGATTTGTGGTGGGTTTGTTTTGGGAAGATGAGTAGTAATAGTAGGGCTGAGCAAAAATATACGATAGAGTTTTATTATACGTATCCGATACGATATACGGTTTCAATTATACGGATTTCCGTATATCCGATACGAATTTCCGTATATACGATACGGTTTATAAAAAACCATATCGGATAAGTATGGGCAAAATTTGAAACCGGGTATACGATTTCCGATACGGTTCCTATTTTTAATATAAAATATAAAAATAAAATCATAAAATCACTAAACGTCGAGTATATCCGTGACTCAATCTTATAACTTTTATACATTTTTAAGTTATTTATTCTTATAATATGTGATACTCTTTTAACTTATTAAGAAAAATCATAAAATCACAAAAAAATAAAAATAAGGCATAAAATTTTACATAAATTAAATGGAAAACCGGATACCGGATATACGGTTTCCGGATATACAGAAAAACCGGATATACGGTTACCGGATGTACGGAAAATCCGTATCGGATAAGGATACTTAAAATTGAGATTTTTAAAATCGGATATCCGATACGGTTTTAAAAACCGTATCGGATATACGGTTTTGCTCACCCCTAGATCAATAGGCCCAATAATGACGGTGGGTATTTACCCACTCAAATTTTCGAGTAGAGTCCGCTTATGGGCTCATAACGGACTGAAATGCGACATATCCTACCCAACTAAACTAAATCAATTTAACATTTATTTAAAGCTACAAAAGCATAAATTATCGATTTAAAACATTTTAATCAATAAAAGTAAAAGAGAATTTTATAAAACTAACGACTTTAGTAAATAACCTTTATTATAAAATCGGGGTGTTACACTCAAGGGATAGGGGTTGGCGATCGGGGTTGGAGACGGTTATTGATTAAGCACACGAACATTGTCGTAACTTGTTCATTCTTGCTCAGAATGATTTTAAACTTGTTCATTTCAACTCCTAACCTTCAAAACTTCAGAGCACACCATCTGTAGCTCATGTATTCGTCAATCTTTGCTTCACCTTGCTCGGTAATCTTTCAAATGTAATAATTTGACATCAAAATGCCTCAAAACCGCTTCATATCCTACAAATGGCATTAAAACACAAGAATACTTACAAAGAAAAAATTATCTCATAAAATCACTATAAATAGTGAATATAACATGTAAAACCGAGCTAATATAGGGGAGAAAAGTATATATAAAATGAAATATCGATACAATAATAAGAAAATTTTATCAAACGTAGTATAATATAATTCTAATAATGTCAATTTAGAAGCATTTTAAAAACGCGCAAACTGTGAGTAAAAGGGAAGAATCACCAATATTCTATTATTATAAAGAGTGTAATAAGAAAAGGTTTAATTTTTTTAACGTTATGATGAAATGAAATCAGAAATATAGATGATCACCAAACAACTCCCTCTATTTCACTTTTTACCGTCCTATATTTTATTTTAGGAAGGACTTAAGATATACAAGTAAAATTACTACACTTTCCCTTTAATTAAGAAGAAAGGGACAAAGTCATTTTGAAAGGGAGTGATGGCTAAAAAACTAGGGGAATAGTGAGTTCACTCGTTTAACATACGAAATTTTAAAAAAGAGCAATTAGTTTGTCATACATTTTTAAGAGAAAAGGACAATATAAATGAAATAAAGGCAATATTTAATAATTTTGTTTTATTTTATTTATAAAATCAACAAAAATTTAATACTACTAATTTTATTGGTTAAATAATACTCTTTCCATTCCACTTTTATTGTCCTTTTTTTCCTTCAAAATTTATTCTATTTTAATTCTTTTATGTCTAAATTAGGTCCGAGAATGAAAAGTAAGATAATAAAAATAAAATATTTCCAAAATAGGAAGTAGGACAATAGAAGAAGAACGATGCGAGTAATAATTACGGGGTATTAATAGTATCAGTTTTTCTAACCTATGCCCACCGTTTACATGTTAAGATAACTAAAATGAAAATAGTTAAATGTTTTTCTATTGGAAAAGGGTAAAAGTGGTTACAATTTCAGTTTTTCATGAATCTAACAATTAATTATTTCCAGTGGGCATAGGATAGAAAAACGATAGTAGTAATAAGAAAAATAATAATAAAAAAAAAGGAAAATCGAAAGGGCATGGGCCAAGTTATTTGGTCTCAAATAGCTTATTAGAGTTAGAGTGACTCTATATTCTGTCTCACCTTGGCCTCTCTGGACACACAAACACAAAAACACACACCATAAACATCTCCACAACAAGGGTTTTCAGTATTTGCACTCTATCTACTACTCCGTTTCTATTACCTCTTTCGATCATCAATGGCCTCCTTCGATACTCGCACCCAGATCTCCAATGGTATTTCTCTCTTTTCCATCTACCCTATCTTTCCTTTTTTCGTTTCATTTTTTTCTTTTTTCTGTATTTATTTATCCCCCTTTTTTACCATTTCGTAAACCCTAATTCTATTTAGGTTTTTAATTTCTTCGTTTTACTTTGATTATACATTCCAAATGGATGTAAACAGTTGTTACTTTACTTTTTCGGCATTTCGTTAGAGTTTACTTCTGACATCCGTATCCGTTTCGTCGTCTTCCCGTTGGTTTTCCAATTTTGAATAAATGTCGGGAGTATGTTTTCTTATGTTTCACAGTTATGTTTGCTTTCGGCAGTTGACTGCTAAATAGCACTTTTGTTCCGTCTTAACTGCCTAGTAATTATAGTGCAACGGACACGGCTTATAGGATCTAGCCACTACACTTCTCCGGTTGACTGCTAAATAGCACTTTTTCGACACTTTTGTTCATTCGCTGCAATTTTTATTTAAGGAGGCCTTGAGACATTGAGGTGAAGTTGTTGTACTCTGTTATGCATCCTTTGCCTCACTTGTCAGTTGTCACCGCCTATTACTTTTCTACATTTTACATTCGACCTCTCTTTCAAAATCTAACAAGGGGCATTGTGACACCCCGTTTTTTCTCTCTTAGCAAATCCAAACCATGAGGCTCCACATTGGGTATTGTCGCAATAGTGCGTCTTAACAGTTTTTGAAACCAAACATGACTGTGTACTACTTATCAACCACATTGAAAGTCAACATTATAGTCTGGGATATAGCAATGGGTAGTGTTCTCAAAGGAATAATACGATTTTATGGCTATCAGTGATGGATCCTTGCAAATTATTCCAGCCATTGAATGTTTCGGATGAGGTGTCTGTTGGGTATGACCACGATTAAATATACTTGGGAACTTCTGTTGTGTCCCTTGACCAAATACTTCATCTGCTGAGTTGGAAAGCTGAAATGTAGAGTGGAGCGCATGAACTAGCTAGGTGTACGAGTTTTTTTTGGGGGGCAAAATGTAAGCTTCTCATTAGATAAAAAGAACTCCCTTACAACACCTAGCTAGTTTATAGGTGTACGAGTTTATAGGATACCTATTTTGCTTGCGTGGTTGTCGTAGTAGTATCCAATATCTAGGATTCGAGGCGGTCGGGTAAATTGCCAGACATTGACATGATACATTATTCCTTAAAGTGTCTTCCTTCTAACACTATTGAGCTTTAACCAAATTTTTTTTCTCTCTCTTCATCAAAGTGACTTCAGTAAAGTTGCCTTAAGATTGCCGTAAGTTTCACCTATGCATCTATATATAACTACCTTTCAATGAACTTTGCAGACAAGCCGGGGTCTGAAAATGCGATTCCGCTTTCACCTCAGTGGCTTCTCCCAAAGCCAGGGGAGAATAAGTCTGGGACCGCACAAGGGGTTTGTTTCTTTTATCTTTACTTAATTGTGTGCATATTGCCTTAAATTTCATGTGTATTTTGGCCTCTAAACAAAGTGTAGAGATTAAGATTGTCTTTTATTTAAAAGCTGAGTAATGTTTTATCCCTGCTTAGGAAACTCATGCAAATCCATTCACTGGTTCCGGTGATCGCCCAGATGTCATCAAGTCTCCTGGAAATGGTGATGAGATGCAAGAGAACCAGAAGAAAAAAGATGTTTTCAGGCCTACTTTTCTTGATATGGAAGCTAGGCGCCGTGACCACTGGCGGGATGAAGAAAGGGACACTAATCAATCTGTGCGCAAGGATCGTTGGAGGGAGGGAGACAAAGAGATTGGTGATAATCGCAAGAATTCCCGCTGGGTAGACAATTCACCTGCTAAACACATTGGAGAAGCTCGTCGAAATCCAACGGACAGATGGGCGGATCCAAGCAGGGAGTCTCATCATGATCAGCGCAGCGATAGTAAAAGGAACACTCGCTGGGGTCCAGGGGATAAGGAGATGGATAAATGGACTGATACTGGGAAATATGATGGAATGCCTTTTGACAAAGGGCCTTCACATCTGTCAAATCACGGGAAGGATGAAAAGGAAGGTGATTATGCTCGTCCCTGGAGACCCAGTTTTTTGCAGGGTCGTGGAAGGGCAGATCCGTCTCATCACCATACACAGATGGCAGGCAAAGAAGTTCCTATTTATAATCATGGGAGAGGTCGTGGGGATAATGCTCCACCAACTTTTTCCGCTGGTCGTGGAAAGGTAGCTTTTGGTTCTGGGAGCAGCAATACTCATTCTGGTCACCTCCCCTCTTCTGGTTTCATGCCTGAACGTGGTGATAATGGCCTGGGAGAACCTTCCCCTTTCAGATATAATAGGACAAAGCTGCTTGATATACTTCGACTAACTGATCTTAGACCTTCCAGTAAGATATTGGATGGATTGACACTTGTTCCCTCTTTAACTCAGGAGGAACCTTTACAGCCTCTGGCACTTTGTGTTCCCACATCCGAGGAATCTGTAAGTTCTGCATACTGCACTGTGTATGTATTGGTTTTATCGCTCTAACCCTCTGTCGGATGGTGCAGGGTATCTTGAAGGGTATTGATAAAGGGGAAATAGTTAGTAGTGGTGCTCCCCAGATTTCCAAGGATGGATCTTCTGGACGAAGGGCTGTGGATTTTGACACGTCTAGGCATCGAAAGTTGGGTACGGATTGTTCTTTACTATTTGCTATGCTATGTTGTTTGTTTGCCATTTGTGTTTCTGACAGGGGTTTATGGGTGAAAATACCTATAATGAGACTTCATTTATTTTGTAACATTTGCTTACAGGCAGCAAAGAAGATCTATCCACTGCTTCAGATGATGCCATTGAAAAGTTTGACAATGCAAGCGGGGCGAGCTTGCCTGTCGAAAAGCTGATGCATCCTTCTGGATCTAATATCACATTGAGTAATACGGATTATCAAAAGCCTTATAATGAGAACAGATTTAATATGGAAGGTAATGACTTCTGGGATCAGTCGTTTGTTTACGTATCTTTGTTTAGACAAGGGTGGCTGCCCAAGGCCTTCTCTAAACTTGGCAAATATTGAACCGATAACCATTCTCCACGTTATAAGTATGCTTTAAATATCATTAAACCCACACGACGATAAATTCTTACTCAGTGGTGTCGGGTTGGCTAACATGAATTCTCGCATGCAATCGTCACTTTGAGAAAGAAACTAATGAAAACCGGAGAGCAGGGAAAATGCGATATTAATACAAAGATATGCTAGTAAATTATTTGCGAAGAGTAGAGAAATTATTTTAATAAAAGAGGAAGACCTCTTGATTGAGAGCTAAGAGGAATGCTTGAATGGGCAAAACAAGTGTGCAATCATGAGGAGGAGAATTGTGTCTAGAACATTGGGAATAAAATATATTCAATTGACCAGATAAAGGTCTGAACATAAACGGAGAATACAAAGAACTCAAGACAAAAGAATTAGTCAATTCACCATCCATATGATTTTCTTCCCACCTTTCCAGCCCTTTTAATCTTATTGCATCACATTGATTCTGTCATTCTGATACACAAGGTCAAATCTCCTTGGAGGATTCTCCTACATTTTATCGTGCAGCGAAACTAGTTGAAGAAAAAAATGTAAGAGTACTGTTTAATTCACAAGTGGGCTGATCAAACATGGTTTTCTTTAAAAAAGTGCCAAACAGGAGATCTAATGTTATGTAGTGTTTGGTCGGAAGATGTACGTTTGTGTCCAATTTAACTTCTCTTAGTACTCCTGAAATTCTTCCTTAATCCCTTCCTTCCGTTCCTTGCTTTTGGCCGCTGGTATTTACCTTCACAATTCCATATTGAAAAGTTACATTAGGTAGAGATTTAATTACAGTTACAGAGGATCGGGTATTCAAGACAAGACCCAAGCCACAAAATTGTAACATTTAAAGAGGGATGTTTCTTTGCTTTCAAGATATTTGAGAGCTTCTTGAGTTAAATTCTTTTGCCAGTGACAAGTTTCTAATTGTGTTGCTTATGATGAGGTTTGAGGGGATAAGATTGCTTCGGTTTAATCCCCATGACTATGCTTTGATCTAGTAACCACTAGTCCACTATAGCATTTTTTATATTTACTAACGAGAATTAGCTGTGATGCTAACAGGGAAAGGAAGATTGTGTTTTGTGTAGTATTTATGTTGGTGGCTGTTTAGCTGCACAAAATTTTCCCTTTAATCTGGTAGCATGTTACCTTAATATGTTTACTTTGCTTGCACTCAGCTGTTAGGGATGATACTGCTACTATCAAGAGGGGAGATGAGGTTTTCAACAGCAGAGATGCTACCATAAAGGGACATGTTTCCCCTAAATCAGAAGCTCCTTGGCGGCCAGCTGCCGCTACACAGCCTCCACTTTCTCCTTTGTCCGCTGAAAAGAGTTGGGCACAAGAACCAAAAGGCCGTCCAAATGGCTGGGAGAATATTTTGCCTTATCCGTCTTATGCTCACAATGAAGTGAAATGGCACGGCGGAGAAAATTCTACACCCTGGAAACATTCATCTGTCATTGACGTGCAGTCTTCCCCAGAGGACCTATCACTTGTATATAAAGACCCTCAGGGTCTTATTCAGGGTCCTTTCTCTGGTAGTGATATAATTGGATGGTTCGAGGCTGGATATTTTGGCATTGACTTGCAAGTTCGCTTAGCAAGTGCTACACATGACTCGCCATTTGCGTTACTTGGTGATGTGATGCCCCACTTGAGAGCTAAAGCAAGGCCACCGCCTGGTTTCAATTCAGCAAAGAATGCAGATGTCGTCGACGTGCCTATCAGATCAAGCTCAAGTGGGTCCAGTAGTACTCTTCCTAGTGGGGTTAATTTGATTGGAATTGAGAATAGACATGCGCATGGTTCAGCAACTGAAGCTGAAAATAGATTTTTGGAGTCCTTGATGTCTGGTGATATTGGCGGTTCTCTGGAGAGATTTGCTCCAAAAGAAGGTTGCTCTTGCATGCATATGTTTTAGATTTAGTCTTTCTCACATTTTAATAGTTGTGTCTCTGAGTCTCTGGTATATCAGTAATTAGTGTAACTTGGTGGCTCTCCTGACTTTCAGGTATGCAAGTGCAAGGAATTAAAGGTCACATATCCACGGGTATGCCTACTGTTGTTGCTGAAAGTGGAGATGTCCTGAGCCTTTTGGCAAAGAGAATGAACCTTGAACAACAGAAATCATTATCTAATCCTTATCCATATTGGCCACCTAGAGACTCTTTACCTGTTCCAAGCCCAGACATAAACAAGGACAAAATTGACATGCCTCATGGACAGAACTTTCCGCAATCTATGTATAATTTGCAACAGCAGAAGTTGCAGCCACCAAATCAACCACCAAATACAAATTTATATGGCCAACCTTTAGACAGTCAAGGCATGCTGACTGAGAAACTACTTTCATCTGGTTTGGCTCAGGACCCTCAGCTATTAAATTTATTACAGCAGCAGTACTTGCTGCAGTTGCAATCTCAACAAACTGTGCCAAGCCCACAGCTGTCTATGTTAGATAGGATCCTCTTACTTCAACACCAACAGAAACAAGAGGAGCAACAAAAGTTGTTACTTTCCAAGTTTCTCTCAGAGCAGCAACTTTTTCAACGATTTGGAGACTCTTCTTTTGGGCAAATGCAGGCTTCGGCACCACTTGTTGGAAACTCACCAAATAGCAGTCCTGCACCTCAGCTTTTAAACCAACTTTTTCAAGTTAATCCTCAAATCCCCATCTCTAGCATGCTGGATGATAGAAATGCTATCACTGCTAATATGCTTCCAAAAGCTCCACTGGATATGAGCCGTAACATTTCTTTTGAAGGCAGTTCGTCTTTGCCCTTGCCTCATCAGATATTAGGGAACCTTCCGGAAGGTGGGCCCTCAGTTCCAGCACATGCTAATGACACAAAGCCCAACATTTCATCACCAGGGTCAGCTATGATTGACAACTTTGCTACTTCTGAAGCAATGAAGAACTCATCGTCAATCTGGCAGACATTACAGAGTGACTCAGAAACTGTAGAACCGGCTTTGGGTGCAGAATACGATATTGGCGCTAATCATAGATCATCAACTAGGGATGGTGAGAATGTGTTCTTGAAGCCCGAGTTATCCAATAATGTTGAGGTTATTCACTCTAGACCTGTTGAGGAAACCCCTCTGAAAGATTGTATTGAGGAGGTTTCTACAGTTAAAGATGGTAAAAATATTGAATCACGGGAGGTCAAAAAAGCATCTGAGAAGAAGTCAAAGAAGCAGAAGTCTTTGAAGGCTCAGCCATCAAGTGACCAGGTAAAGGCAACACTAAAGGGAACAAATGTGCAACATTCAAAGCAATCCGAAGATAGAAAAGTAACTGCTATAGATCAGTCAGAGGTGAGTGTACCAGCTTCTGGTACGTTATCTGGAGCTCCTATGCACAAAGCTATTGGGGTTTTATCTTCACAGGATGAACTTTTGGTCTCTGCAAATTTGTCTGGAGGTGCTTTCGAATCTGTTACCAAAGGCGATGAGTCTAAACAAGTAAAAGCTGCACAAAGAGCATGGAAACCAGCTGTTTCTGTTAAGCCCAAGTCATTACTAGAGATTCAGCAGGAAGAGCAGCGTAGGGCCCAGATCGAAGTCCCAGTTCCCGACGTCTCTGCTTCTGTTAGCTCTATGAGTGTGTCAAGTCCTTGGACTGGAGTAGTACCTACAGATTCCAAAGTTACTAGAGAAATCAGTCACGATAGCAGTAATACCGACGACAATATTGGGATGGCAGAGTTATCAAAGATTAAGAAAAGTGGACTACACGACCTTTTGGCAGCAGAAGTAGCAAAGTCCAGTGAGAGAAATATAGAAGTGTCAGACTTGGCATCTAGTCTTCCTCCTTTGCCAACTATGTCCAAACAATTAGATACAGCTGTTGATGACAATTTTACAGAGGCTAAAGATTCAAAGAAGAGTCGGAAGAAAGCTGCTAAGGCTAAAGGTGCTACAGTGAAAGCTTCTGGGAAATCTTCCGCTGATGTGATGGTTGCATCTAGTCCTGTTGAAAAAGGAAAAGCTAACAAGCTCATGCAAGTTGAGAAGGAAGTTTTGGCTACACCTCCATCTGGTCCATCTCTAGGAGATTTTGTTCCCTGGAAGGAAGAGTCGACAAGTCCTTCACCAGCACCTGCATGGTTGGCAGAACCTCCAAAGTTCCCGAAACCCACATCACTTCGAGACATATTGAGAGAGCAGGAGAAAAAAGTAACCCATGTTCAGCAGCATTCACAGATCTCAACTCCTCAAAAACCTCAGTCAACTCCTACGCGTGGAGGTTCACGGTCAGTTATAGCATCATCACCTTCTAATTCGGCTGCGCCAGTTCAGATTTCTTCTGAGGCATCTTTCCAGTCGAAGTATAACGCAGAAGATGATTTCTTCTGGGGACCACCTGAACAATCTAAGCAAGAATCAAAACAGTATGTTCTGTCTTCAAAACTATAATTTTTTTCTTTAGGCTATCAGGCTACTGGGTGTTTTGTCTGTCTACATTGTGGCCATTTTGAATATAAAAATAACTAAAAGTTTTGGTTAAAAGGCTGGGTTTTGTTCTAGCTGAAAGGCACTTGGAAGTTATAGTTCTAATAAATGTGTATCATACTTTTAATAAGAGGTAAATATAGGTTTGACTAATTCACCCAAGAGGGTAATTTATAACCAATGTTTTGTCGCGAAGGGACTCTCCCCTATTTGGCTTGCTACTTCACGTTTCCTTTCTTTGCAGCTTCTTTCTGACTCCAAGACAAGCTCAGTTAGAGGCATTAGCTTTTTAGATGTAATTAGATAGAATAGGTGAACAAAGAAGATGCCTTTTAGATGGATAAATTGGCACTGTATGATCTGTGGGCTTATGAGAATTTTAACTCATTGCTGAGGCATATTTGTGATTCTGCATAGTTACGGTAGTTGTGTTTTATCTCCTACGAAGTACTTTTTTTGTGGATTCTAATTGTTCTTTTTGGGTGGCGAGGCTTCATTTTCCGTGTATATAGTGATTACTGTATCTGTGTTGATTAATTTAAACCGTCCTTGTATTTCCTAAAAATAATTAAAATGGGTGCCTGCTTTCTGACATTTATTTTGCCATAGTTTTAATCTCATGAAATTTCCTGGATTGGGTTAAGTGTAGCTGATTGTAACCATACAGCTGTGAGGGACCAGTGCACCGTTCCTTGTTTTAATTATCCTTGCAGCCTTGCTAACTTATATTGATATTGCCTTCCATTATAACTGTAATGTGTGGTTAAATGTGTAATAGCTGCTGATGTAGTTATTTGCACTTTGTTGTTTGATCAGGGCTGATTTCCCTCAACTTGGAAACCATGGGAGTTCGGCAACCAAAAGCATTTCTGGAGCCTCTCTTAGCAGACAGAAGTCTGGTGGGGCAAAGGCTTTGCAGCAGGTTTCATCTCAGCCTGCCTTATCCCAAGTTGCGAAAGGGAAAAAGGGTAATGTCAAGCGCTCGGGTGAGTCCATTTCTATCATACATTCATTTTTGCCAGTTTCTTAAGTTCTCATTTTCTAAGCATTTCATTTTCTTGGTTTGCCTGTCGGGTGGGTACCTTTTTCAGAAGCGGTTGACTTCAGAGATTGGTGTGAGAATGAATCTGCCAGGCTGACGGGAAGCAAAGGTAAAATGGAATTTATAGTTTGAATTTCTTATGCGTAGTGGGAGGTTACTTTGTTATTTATTGACAAAGTCTTTTGTAAAACTTGGTACAATATCTTTATTTTAGTTACTGGTAACTTCTTATAGGGGGTATATTTTGTTTAAATAACATGCTGATTTACATTATTACTTGTATTAAACAGTCTTACATGAATTTGTGATTTATTGTATGATTTATTTCGCTCAGACACAAGCTTCCTAGAGTTTTGCTTGAAGCAGTCCAAATCTGAAGCAGAGGCCCTTCTTAAAGAAAATCTGGGGTCTTTTGACCCCAATCATGAATTCATTGAGAAGTTTCTAAATTACAAGGAGATGTTGCCAGCAGATGTCCTTGAGACCGCCTTTCAAAGTCGGAATGATCAAAAGGCTTATAACGACGGAGCCAAAGACGTGATTTCAGACTATGGGGTTCTTGGAGACAGTGCAAAAGGAGGGAAAAAGAAAGGAAAGAAGGGAAAGAAAGTTAGTCCCTCAGTTTTGGGCTTCAATGTTGTCAGCAACCGTATTATGATGGGTGAGATTCAGACTCTAGAAGACTAGGGGGGAGAAATCCAGTCTCTTTTGGTGGTTCTTAGACGGGTCGCTTTTTGCTCTATTGTTTAGGTTGCGGGACTCTGTTATCTAGATTCCCTGTTTAAGCGTACTCTGAGTTTGTTGGCTTTATGCCTTTTTACTGTGGTTTTTGGCCATAACTTGCTGGAAACAAAGTAGAGGTAATAGTTCTCTAACAACATTGCGTAGACCTTTTGTAAATGTTTTTCCCTTAAAATTTTGATTTTATCATCTTCCACCCCATTATAGAGCCACAATAACTAGGATTGGTGCATCTATCCATGTAATGTTGTGCTGAAGCATTTTGTTTGATGTTGCCCTTAGTTTGATCTTCACACTTAACTTGTTAGTCCTCGTTTGGGGAATTCTCAAGTTCTTGTAACTTTTGTTTGTTTATTCTACTAAGGTGATGGTTAGAGTTCAACGGAGGTTTTGATGTGATGGAGATTTTGTTAATGTGGATATGAGCTGATCAAATGGTTAAGGCTCGAAGGCCCAGCCTAATTTTTTTGGATTTGGGCGTGATATTCAGCCAAAAAGCTCATGGCCTGGCCCAAATAAGCCCGGCATTAAATTAGGGCTGGGTATGGGCTTGTGTTATGGCCCGAAATTTGGCCTAGCTTGGCCCAAAATCTCTTGAAAAAAAAAGGGAAATTCTCTCTTATAGCCCTTAAATTATCACTTTTTTAAGTCGTAACTCAACTGTGCGGTGAATGTCAGTTATACCCTTAAACTCCATTAGTTGTTCCCAAACGTGACCAAATCCACTAATAACGTCAATTAGGTCCGTTAAGTGCTTATGACACAATTAAGTGTGATAACATAACTTTTTTCTTTCTTTTTATTGCAATTACTGATAAAACACACATTCCATTTTTTTCCTTCGTTCCCTTCTTTTTTTTTTTGAATTTTTTGCATAAATAGGGTTCAAACGACAACTATTTAACAAAATAGGGCGGGTTTGAAACTATTTACCAAAAATGGGTTCACGTCATTAATTTCCGCGTTTTATTATTATTATTTTTTAAAGTTATTGATCTCGCTATCCCTGGAGATCGAGAAGGTGAAGAGGAATAATAACAGAATGAAGCAAATATTACGAAAACCAATTTCAACACCTTCTATGAAATTCTCTTATTATTAATAAACTCTTGTTCATTGCAATTAGAATTAGATTTATACTTCGTAATTGATTATATGTATTTTCCCCCTTTTGCATATTAGGTAAATTTCGGTTTAAGTAGTTGATGTCATAGCTAGTTTCCTTTTGCTCGGTTGTTTTAATCAATTGCTTTGTTGTGAAAAAATCGAAATGGAGAAAATCAATTACCCTTTGTGTTGTTATTGTAATGGTGAGATAATGGTTGAAGGAGAAAATCTAGCTTATAATGGCGGAGAACAATTTTTTGTGTTTGTTAGTAGTAATCAAAGCTTTAATGAAGTTTGTTCTTTAATTTGTGATGAATTAGAGGTTGATGGTAGTGAATTTGCTTTGAAAATTAAGATGAAATATCCTAATATGAAAGGGTATAAATTGTTATCTTTAGATAATGCCTGAGGTTTGAGGGCGTTATGGGCTAGTGTATATCATTCAAATGCGGCCTATATGGATTTGTTTATTGACTTTACACCAATCCAACCATCTAATATAATTCCTAATCCTTCCTCTGTTGAAAGTAATTTAACTTTTTCAAACATGTTAAGTCAAGTAATAAGAGGAAAAGATCACATGTTTTGAGTCTCTTTAAGTGCGAATAATGTTGATCAATAGCAATATGATGTAAATATTAATGGGGGTGAGTTTGAAGAAAATGAGGATGATATTTTGATAAATGAGGTGGATGATGATGATGATGGTGAAGATCTTGTTACACCTTCCGCTCCTAGTAATGTAACACCCCACGTTAGTTGAAGAGGTCCATTGATAAGCATAAATGACTAGTGCTTAAAGGGATTGAAAGAACTACTCATATTAACAAAGTGCACTTTCTTTTCTAGTTCTCCATGCAAAAGAACTCAAAAGTTAAGCGTGCTTGACTGATAGTAGTCTTAGAATGGGTGACCTCCCAGGAAGGTTCCTGGGATGCGCATGAGTGAGGACAAAATGCGCTGGAAAGGACCCGTGTTGATCTGTGGGCCATGTATACAGCCTGACAAGCTACCGTGAGTGACCGCGCCTGACCCAGGGTTTGGGCCGGGGTGTTGCAAGTGGGGAGTTTACTAGGCTTCATGCTATTAACAAACAATTTGTTAATAGTTGGATAGACTGAGTCATGTTGAATTATGTGTTGGCCAAAGGTTTAACAACAAACTTGTTTTATCACAATTTGCCCGACAATATCATATAGAGATGAATCAAATTTTTCGAACCACGGAATCAAAATCTATCACAGTTACATACAAATGTGGTAGAAAGCCAAATCCTTGGACGTGGACCTTAAGAGCCTCTAAAAAAGATGTCACTAAAGATGCTTTTACGTTAGTCACCTAAAAAGGTCCTAATTTACCTTCTTGTGTTGTTGATGCTCCTCACATTGATCATCCTAACTTAAATAAATCCTTCAAT
This sequence comes from Heliosperma pusillum, assembly GCA_022085475.1. Classification (NCBI taxonomy): domain Eukaryota; kingdom Viridiplantae; phylum Streptophyta; class Magnoliopsida; order Caryophyllales; family Caryophyllaceae; genus Heliosperma; species Heliosperma pusillum. Next base: position 40,328 of record JAIUZE010014453.1, on the reverse strand, counting down.
GCCAAACACATAAGGACACTTGTTGAAGCGGATTGGGGAGCTAAAATTTCTCTACTTAGAGCCTCAATGACCACGTAATTCAATTTCACACCTTCTTACAAACATGGCATGCAAAACAACGTGCTATGGCAGATTTGTATGGTGATTGGGAGAGGTCATATGCATACCTTCCTCGATACTTCTGTGCTTTGCAAGACACAAATCCGGGTACCATTGTTGAATTTATAGGAAAGCGAAATGAAGAGCAATTTGATCGTGTTGTTTGGGCATTTGGACCTTCCATTAGGGGTTTTGAGCATTGTAGGTAGACTTGGCAAAACTGACCCGACCCGAATAACCCGACCCGATAAGGCTGACCTAAGACCCGAAAGCGACCCGGAATTACCTGACCTGAGGATGACCCGAAACCCGAGTTGACCCGACCCGAACCTTGACTGACCCGAAAGAGACCCGACCCAAAATAACCCGACCCGAAACCACCGACCTACAGACAAACCAATTTGAAATGATCCTAAATGACCCAGTTTATTGTGAGTAGGGGTGATAATGAGACGAGACGGCCCACGTGCAGCTCAAGCTCGGCTTGGTTCAAGTCGGCTCGTGCGAGTTTGGCTCGACGCGGGCTTGACTCGAAAACTAACTTGATCATTTTGACCTTAAAATGACCTAAATAAATCGGATATGAATCTAAAATGTCCCGACCCAAAATGACCCATACCCGAAATGGCCCAAACCCGAAGTGACCCAAACCCGAAACTGACCCGACCCGACCCGTTCCGAAAGATTGAGCAAACCCGAGATGACCCGACCCAAACTGACCCGACCCAAACCCGACCCGTTTGACCCATTTGCCAGGTCTAATTGTAGGCCACTTATAACTATTGATGAAACTTATTTGTATGGAAAATATAGAGGGGTCCTTTGATTGCCATTGGAATTGATGCCAATGACAAAATATTTCCATTAGCATTTGCCATTGTTGATTGTGAAAGTATAGATACTTGGGGATGGTTTATGTGTTGCATTAAACGTTTAGTCACGAAAAGAGAGGGTCTATGTGTTATCTCTGATCGACATGTTGGTATTATGCGGGCAATGAATAATGTTGATGGCGGTTGGGCGGAACCACATCCCTATCATAGATATTGTATTAGACATCATGCGTCAAACATTAACAAAAAATTCAAAAGTAACGAAGTAAAACTAGCTTTTCTTTCAATCGCTAGTGCAAAACTGTTGGACCTATTTTATAGTTTTGATAATGACATGTGTTTACTTGTTAATGTGCTTTACTTGATATATCATATGCATGTAATTGTGTGCTTTAGTCTTATCATAGCTAACAACAATTACAAGAAAGAAGATCAAAGTTATAGGAGCTTAAGGCATAACTTTGACAAGTTCTATGAGACAAAGTTATAGAAGCTTAAGGTATAACTTTGAAGTTTATATGCAAAGTTATAGCTGCCTTTGTGATGAAGGGTCTTTGTGATCAAGATGAAGATATGATCCGTATACTGAAGATCTTTGTGAAGATTAGAAAGTATAGGTCGTCATTCGGTAACTATTCCATTAGAGTGATTTAAGTTTGTAAAGCTATGACTCACTTATAACTTTACATACTAAAGTTCAAAGTTATAGCTTTAATCTATAACTTTGGATGATAAAAGTTGATGCATGATTTTGGAAATAAATATTTTAAATGTTTTCAAAAGTGAAAAAGTATTTTTATATATTTATCAACAGTTTTAATTGATGATGTACTTATGAGATTCTATTGGTTAGTAATGCAACTTATGAGTTGTCATGCTACCTAGGGTTTCTAATATATTCTATCTCAATTTGTTGTTAACATAATAAGCCCACCTAGTTGTTGTGACACCTAGGGTTTCGTGAAATCTAAGGATTGTGCCTGCTAGGGTTGCGTGCTCCTAGGGTTTCGTGGTAGTAAGGATTTCGGCCACCATAGCTCACTTCTACAAATTTAAGCTTAGAGGACGCCCCTTAGAGTATGGTTGGGTACGGAACCGTCTTATATCAACCAATTATTTTAGCGCCACTAGTAATCTCTCTTTAATATAAAAGTTGAGTTTTTTCCAGCCTTCCTATTGGCTGGAAAAAACTCTACTTTTCCCCCCTTTTTTCTAGCAAGTAGGACCCGCATTGTCTCCATAACATTTAATTATTTTCTCTCATTTTCACACCAATTATCTTCTACATGAAAGTATAAAATATGATTATATTATATGATCCTTACTTATATTATGCTAATCCGAAATACGAAAAAAAATATTTATATATATATAATCTACAAAACTTGAAATTATATTCAAAAAATAAAAGAAAAAAAACTAAATTTTGAAATTACATTCCAAAAAAAATATACAAAAATTACAAATTATTACGATTCCAAAAAAAATAAAACAAGGCATACTTGCATGAATAGTAACCCCTAAAAAAATGTCTCATAAAATTAAAATCAAACAAAAAAATAGCAAATATAGAAGCTCCATCTATTTCTTTAAAAACAATACTAGGTTTTTACAAAAACAGCAACCGAAAAAAATACCAAGTTTAACATGAATTTTTTTTTACTAAATTTAAGTTATACCATAGGTAAACAATTAAAAAAAATTCACATACAAATTTAAATAAAAACACTAGCAGAATATAGAAGAACCCATTTATTTAACTTTAAAAAAAATACCAAGTTTTAAATATATAAGTAACTATTTATTTTTACAAAGATAAATATATGATTATTAGAAGATATAATCTGACTAAAAAATCACTTCCGTAAAAAGTAGGTAGAAATCAGATCTACTAAATAGATATAAAAATAAATGAAAGAAATTAAATCTAATAATAAATTAATACATGCAATGAAAATACCAAATAGTTGATAAAAAAAATTTAAAACAGTAGGAATCAATATAGCTACTCGAGAAAAAGTGCAGACGATGTAGCTCTTAGCCGGATAAGAAGATTTCGAAATAATGGAAGATTGAAAGTAGTAGAAAAAGATGATGAGGTATGTTATCAAAAAATTATATAAAAAAAATAGGAGAATGAAAACGATTTTATCAAAACTTTCATTATTAAATAGATCCACAGATGAACAAAAAAGTGACGGAGAAGGACGGAGAGCTGGGGACGATACGTAGGGTGATTTTGGGTTTGGGCTTCGGTTTATAAATGTGATTATGTGAGTATATGGTGTGCTAATGTTAGGGGTAAGGCTGATTGTGTGGGTAGTAGTATTGGCTCAATTGTAAATTAGCTTAATTCGATTTATTGAAAATGGACATATGCGTTATAAATTTAAGGCGGTTTAAATACAAAATAAAACACAAAATCATAATGTGTAAGTACCATCAAACTATATATTTGTCGTATCTTTGCATATGTTGTACTAATTGACATGTTTTAATTTTAAAACAAATATGTTCGTTCTAAGAGAAACCCACTGAGTTAGGTTTAGTTATAATGGTTTGTTTTATCACGGTCGAGATAGCATTGTGTTATATATTCATCGCGTCCATATTAAGTGTAAAATATTTATCTCTACTATCTTTCTACTGATCTAAGCGTAATAATAAAATAATGATATATTCATTAAATAAATACATCTTTAAATGAGTTTTTAAATAACCGGAATTTCGAAAGTATACCCGTGCATTTTTTGCACGGGAGTAAAACTAGTGGCATGAAGAGGACGGTTAATAAAGAGACTCGTTCTCGATTAAAAAGAAACTAGGACTGTTGATCAATATAACCGTCCTCTTATTTACATACAACACGGTTACTTCTTAGATCCGTCTTCTTATTTCTTAATATCTTAATAAACATTTCATAATCCCACTACCTGACTACCATATTCTCCTCAGTTTAACCGTTTGCCTTCCTCTATTTTATTCACACCCTCTATTCTACCCTAGCATAACCATCATCACCGACCCTGACGCTTCCACCGCCGCCGACCCTCGTTACCACTACCAACGACTCTCATCACCACCACTGTTATCCTTCATATTAATCAAACAATCGCAAGCCACCAGTTCGTTCTCGTTCATCATCGCCAACACCACCGGTCAGCACCACCGCCCTCCTTCTCTCCTTACCAAGGTTTGTTTGTCCCTTAATACATGTTCAAGGCTATATTGTTCCTGATTTTGTTTATAATGTTCATGGTTTTGTTTATATTTTTCAATTAAATACAATGATGGTTTATTACTTTATTTGATCATACTGCATGTTTACTTTATTTTATCATACCATGATAGTTTATTACTTTATTTGTTTATATAGTTCTCGATTTTGTTTTTTGTGAACATTATTGAATAGAGACAGTAAGGTAGTGATGTTTGCGTGGGTAAAATCTTAAGAGTGAGGAATTATTGACTCCAATTGCGAGGGTTATTGGGTCACTACGACCGGTTTATAGTAGTTATGATAGGTCGAGTTATAACGAGTTTGGAATTTGGTCAGGTTAGTTGGGAACTTGGGATTGAGTTTGATTAGGTAAGGTTATGACGTTTAGGTTTTATCGAGTTACAAATGAGTCAACGTTTTTCATCAATTGTTTGGTTTTTGAATAAGAAAGACAAGTTTTGGTTTATGGTATCATACTAAATATACATTCTGTTTCTTTGTTTTTAAGTTGAAGTTATAAAACATTTCAATGAGTATGTCAATTACGAGGGTATTGGGTCAATCCAGCCAGTTTCGAGTTTCTACTAGTTTTGATGATATAGGTCAGGTTAGTATTACTATATTCTAATTGGGATTTAGTTTGATGAAGTAAGGCTTCGGTTAGGTTTTATCGAGTTACAAATGAGTCAATTTTTTATATGTATCTGGTTTGTTCTGAATGTAGGATCGTTAGTAAAGTTACAAAGTACTCCCTTCGTATTATTCGTGTGTAGTACATAACTTTTTGGAAATTTTAACTAACACTTAATTTGGGATAAGAGATAACAGAGTAAATGAAGAGAAACATTAGTGTAGATGATATAAGCGCGACTCTCAGATTTCAAGGCACCAAAAATTTAGAATTGAAAATGAAATGTAGATTTGCTCCATTCTAATAAAATATACTTATGTAACATTTTATTCTTCAGTTTTTTCGATATGTATAGTCTGAAATGAAAGGGACCCCGTAAATTTTTTTTCCTAGATCCGCCACATATGCTTGCAATAAACTAAATCTTGATGTTGATATTCGAGTAAACTTGCTTACATTTATATTTATTGTTTATTTCATTATTTCATTTTGTAATTCAATTTCTACTGTAATTTCCCATATACAACTACTTCTATTAAGAACTCAGGCATGAAATTCGGTTGGGACAAATGTTTGGTTGTTGTTGCATGACGCCAACCTTTAAATATTTAGTTGTGTCACGGGCTATGTTAATTATATTTCCTCTAAATTTTCGCTGCTTGTGAGATGCTCTTGTTTGAGTGTTGGAAACAGATTGATTGCATGATGTTGTTCAATCTTACTCCAGATTGCTGTAAGGCCTAATGGTGAAACTAACATTGTTCAATCTCTTCATTTGATGCAAGTTGCCTATTGTCTAGTTTTTTATGCTCATAAGAAATCTAAAAGTTTATTTGCAGGTTGATCGATGACAACACAAAAGATAGAAAGATGTAAGAGAAAAAAACATCTCTGGTCAATATAATGATGAAACGACAAAGATGAATGAAATGCATTTGTGGCCTTCTATACTAGTGATGCATTAAGGTAATTTTAAAGTGTTAAAAATCTTAATATAATTTGGTTCCAACTTATTGGAAGACGGTTAGTTTGTATTGTAAAATGATGTTTTGAGGCTCCAAGCTGATTTTTTATGTATGAGATGGTTTTGTTGTTTAAATTGATATTTAGAGGCGCTAATTGGATGCTTTTATGTTGTCATTGGGAATTTGTTTTAGCTAATTGATGTGTAGAGGCTGCAAATTGATGTCACGATGTTTTTTCTAATGTTCTAAATTGATGTACGACGATATTTTGAAATAAAAACAGGTCATTAGTGAGAAAAAGAAGAATAATGCAGCACGAAGGAAAGCAAAATACCATGGTTCTTGAGGTGGATATCAGGGAGAAACCAAGTGAGCCATCTAGTGAGGAGCCACTCTCTAATGAGGTTATCCGTACTCAAATTGCCACCATTCCGAAGTTTCCTATCCCAACACTACAGGTAGTCAAATTAAATTATCCTTAACTAGTTTGATATTTCTGAATTCTTCATCTCCCCCAACCCAATATCCACTTACTACATTCTTCATCCCAATTTATTGATTAAAGATATAAACTCAGACCACTGATTTTGGCGCAATATTATTGTTTAAAATTTAGCTATAACCTATAATTTCGTATAAAGACTAAAGATTACAGAATTACAGAGTATTAGTTTTCGTTTTACTATTTTCTTTGTTTTTGTCACTTCGAAAGGCATGTATACTTCTCTAATTGTGAGTGTGCAAAGCCAACGCGTTCCATGTTCCAACTAATAATAGCCTTTCATGGGAGTATTTATTTTGAGTTGGTAGTTGTACTCTAGCCTGTATATTTTCCAAGTGTACGTCCTTTAATTTGTTGCTTCTGGTTCAATATTTACTTTATTTTATATAAATTATGCTTGTTGATGTGTAAAATCGTAATTGTGTTTTTTGGTTACTTTGTACGCAGTTCATGATTAAAACCCCAAAGACATACTCGGTTGAGCAAATTGATGAGGTGCTGGACATTTGGGCTAACATATGCATTGCAGTGTAAGGTGCAAGTATTTGATGATAACGTTTGAAGTATTTAGGCCGAACACTTGTATGTTATGTAGATAGCTTAAGTAATGGTGTGTGGGCGGAAAAACTCGTGTTAGTGCTTATTCTTTTTGTTTTGTTTTAGTGGCACATGTATAAGATATGTTGGATTCTTTGAATGTAACATGATATATTTTGACCTATACGAGATTGTCGTATAGGGTATATGAATGAAACAGTTTTTATTTCAAAAATTTATTTCTCTACAGATTTGGCCAAAATTGGCGGAATGTTTAATAGAATGGCCAAAATTGGCGGGATGTTCAATAAATCCGCGCGAAATTTGATATTAAAAAGAAGTGTAGAGGACGGTTCTATGACAAAGCGTGCTAAAGCGTGGTTAATATGGCATAAAAATAGATCACGCCATGCATCCTAAACAAGACGGTTGTCACGGGAAACCGTCCTCTTTTTAAAAAAAAAGAAGACGGTTCAGGGGGACAACCGTCCTCTTTTGAATTTCATGGACGACGGTTTGACTTTACGCCAACCGTGCTCTTAGGCAACGAGGACGGGTAATTTAAAGACGGTTTGTTTAAGTCTTGAGGACGGTTTTAAACCGTACTCTTTGTCCATTATTGTAGTAGTGGGTTGTCAAAGGTGAAGTCATGAGGCTACTTGATGCCGGGATCATCTACCCAATCTCTTACTCCGATTGGGTTAGCCCCGTGCAAGTGGTGCCAAAGAAAGGTGGCACCACGGTAGTGAAGAATGATAAAGATGAACTAGTGCCCACTAGGTTAGTGATGGGATGGAGAATGTGCATAGACTATAGGAGGTTGAATGCCTCAACAAGAAAGGATCATTTCCCCCTTCCCTTCATTGATCAACTCTTAGAAAGACTTGCCTCAAACAAGTATTTTTGCTATTTAGATGGATATTCGGGATTCTTCCAAATCCCAATTGACCCGATTGACCAATCTAAGACCACATTCACATGCCCTTATGGCACTTTTGCCTATAGGAGAATGCCTTTCGGCCTTTGCAATGCCCCGGCTACATTCCAACGATGCATGATGAGTATTTTTTCCGATTACATTGAATCTATCATGGAAGTTTTTATGGATGATTTTAGTGTGTATGGGAAAGATTTTGATTTGTGCTTGCATAATTTGTCCTTGGTGTTGCAAAAATGTGAAGAAGTTAGTCTTGTTTTGAATTGGGAGAAATGTCACTTCATGGTAAATGAAGGGGTAGTTCTTGGTCATCTCATTTCGGAAAAGGGTATCCAAGTTGATAGAGCTAAGGTGGAAGTGATTGAGCAATTACCCCCACCTTCAAATCTCAAAGGGGTGAGAAGCTTCCTTGGTCATGCCGGCTTTTATCGCCGGTTCATCAAGGACTTCTCCAAAATTGCTAAACCACTTACACAACTTCTCCTCAAGGATACCCCTTTCCATTTTACTAATGAGTGCGTTGAGGCATTTGCTAGGATAAAGGAAGCTCTTGTTTCGGCTCCGGTCATGCAATCCCCGGATTGGGAATTACCATTTGAGGTGATGTGTGACGCAAGCGATTATGCCGTTGGCGCGGTTCTTGGCCAACGGAAGGATAAAGCTTTGCATGCCATTTACTATTCTAGCAAGACCCTTGATGAAGCACAAGTCAACTATGCAACAACGGAAAAAGAGCTTCTTGCCATTGTTTTTGCTCTTGATAAATTCCGTTCATATTTGATTGGCTCCAAAGTCATTGTGTATACGGACCATGCCGCACTCAAATATTTACTTGCCAAGAAAGAAGCTAAGCCCCGCCTCATTAGATGGATCCTTCTCTTACAAGAATTCGATTTGGAGATAAGAGATAAGAAGGGTGCGGAAAATGCGGTGGCGGACCACTTGTCCCGGCTAAGCTATGATGGAAGTAAAGATGCCATGCCTATCAACGATTCATTCCCGGATGATTTTCTCTTTGCAATTCATGAAACAATCCAAAATCAAGCACCTTGGTTTGCGGACTTTGCCAACTATATTGTGGGTGGTGTTCTTCCACCGGGCATCAACCACAATCAAAAGAAGAGGTTTTTGTTTGAAGCTAAGAGATACTTTTGGGATGATCCTTTGTTGTTCAAGGAGTGCGGTGACGGGATGTATAGAAGATGTGTACCACAATGGGAGTATGATGAAATCATGAAAGGATGCCACTCCTCTCCTTATGGAGGGCACCATGGGGCAAGCAAGACCGTTGCTAAAATACTTCAATCCGGGTTCTTTTGGCCCTCTATGTTCCATGATGTCAAGCACTTTGTCCAAAGTTGCGATGCTTGTCAACGCACCGACAACATTTCTTGGAGGAATGAGATGCCCCAAAGGGGGATTCTTGAAGTGGAAGTGTTTGATGTGTGGGGAATAGACTATCAAGGCCCCTTTATTTCTTCAAGAGGGAATAGGTACATTCTTGTGGCCGTAGACTACGTGTCCAAATGGGTGGAGGCGGTGGCTTCTCCTACCAACGATGCCAAAGTTGTCATCAATTTCCTAAAGAAGATCATTTTCCCCCGGTTTGGAGTACCTAGAGCTCTAATAAGTGATGGAGGAAAGCACTTTCATGAAAAATGACTTGACTCACTACTTCTTAAATATGGTGTTCATCACCGTACCGGTTTGGGGTATCATTGATGATCATTATTTATATACATATTTTATGCCTCCCTTAGATGCATTTAACTTGATTTACCGTCCTTCTTTGCTTATTTCTATGCTATTTTAGCTAGAATATCGATTCTGCCGCTTTTGTTATGTTTTAATGCAGATTGGATGCATTTGGAGCTTTTTGAGTTGATATGGAGCATGGCAGAGTCGGATCCTAGAAGGTTAGGCACAGGAATCGAGAACGGTGGAAAAGAAATGAAGAAAAACGAAGAAACAAGCCATTTTGAAGTCTGCTCGATCGAGCATAGTGCCTTGCTCGATCGAGTCGGGCTGAAGGTTGCTCGATCTAGCAACATACCCTTGCTCGATCGAGCAACCTTGTTTTTCGACGACTTTTTCCTATTTTCCTAAACTTTAACCTAATTAATTAGATTTTTGTATTATAAAAGGAAAGCTTGTCTTTCATACTTTCTTATGCTTTTGAATACTTTTAGGCTTTAATTCAGAAACCCTAATTAGTTTACTTTTCCTCCGGATTTTATTCATCAAAGACGATTGTCTTTAGTTCAACTTGTAATCGGTATTCTTCAATCTTTCTTTGTTATTCAATTTAATTGTCTTCTTGTTCTTTAATTATTCTTTGTTCATCCTTTCATTGTTGTTAATCATGTTTACTTTAATTATTATTGTTGTTATTTATATCGTTATGAGTAGCTAAATTCCTTTCTAGGGTTGAAAGGGGATCTAGGATTGTTAGAAGGGGTAGATTAATTAATTGAATTGCAATTGCATGGTTATCGTTTGATTATCGTTTTAATTCTAGTTGTTTGATTACTGGCCAGGATTAATTAATTAGTCTCGCAAATTAGGATTGACGCCGACCGGGTTAAGACTAAGATAGGCTACGATAATTGAATAGAACTCGTTTAATGATAGCGATCGCATGTTAAATTGTAGATCTAAAGGTCATAATTGAATCGACCGATCTTGTGACCTTAGATAACTTTATTGCATGATAGTTGATTACATCCCTTATCCCTGAACAATAATCCTAGTGAACCTGAGACCCTAGACTTTTAATCTCATTGTTTTCAACCTTATTAGTTTGTTATTGCTTATTATTAGTTGTTATTATTATTAGTTGTTATTGTTTACTTTTAGTTATTGTTATTGTTTGCCATTAGTTTAGAACACAAATCTCAAACCCCGAAATTGTTACTTTAGAGACAAACCTAGTTTAACAGATTAGAATACTACCGCCTCCCTGTGGATTCGATACCTTGCTTACCGCTGACTATTAGTTAGTTGTGAATTAGGTTTACTTTGATTAAGGAGACGCGACTTTACCCTTATCAATCATCCCCAAACAAGTGGGCAAGTCGAAATCTCCAACAAAGAAATCAAATCTATCCTTGAAAAAGTGGTCTCAAAGCACCGTAAAGATTGGAGTTCAAAGCTCGACGACACATTATGGGCATATAGGACGGCATTCAAAACTCCTATTGGAATGTCGCCTTATAAGTTGGTGTATGGCAAGTCTTGCCATTTGCCCATAGAGCTCGAATACAAGGCATATTGGGCGATCAAAGAACTAAATCTTGATGCAAAATTGAGCGGTGACAAGAGATTACTCCAATTACAAGAGCTTGAGGAGTTCCGGCTCAAATCTTATGAAAATGCCCAATCTTACAAGGAGAAGACCAAACTCATTCATGACAAGAAGATCCTCAAAAGGGATCTCCAATGCGGAGACAAGGTTCTTCTATTCAACTCAAGGTACAAGCTATTTCCCGGGAAGCTCAAATCCCGGTGGTCGGGACCATTCTTGATCACCGAGGTAGGGAAATATGGGGACTTTGAGTTGGCAAGCAAAGATGGTCAAAGATTCAAAGTGAACGGGCAACGAATCAAGCTCTACAAGGAAGGTTCTCTCATAGGAGTAGTCGAGGCTTTGTACCTCAAGCCGACTACTCTTCATTAATTCTTGAGCAAGAACGGGTTTTGTGAAGTCCCCCAAGAATCACAAATTTGTATATAATTCTAACTCATTTGACTAATGTTTGATAGATATTAGTTTGCATGGAAATTGGTTAAATTAACGATAATGAGGTCGAATTTTTGTTTGGCCAATTGAATCATTAATTAAACCAATTTCCCATTTCTTAGTTAATTTTGTAAACTTTTAGTGCAATTTTTATCAATGAGAGTGTGAGGGAGGGATTTAATGTGTTGTGAATTGTTTTTGTAAGTTGAAATGAAGGAAATATGGAAGAACGATAATGGAGAAGTGAGAAATCGAGCAAAGAGTGAAGATTTTGGAGCAAAAAGTCAAAAACAAAGCCAAGTCACGCTCGTGAGACTAGGCTTCACGACCATGAAAATTGAAGCTAAGCAAAGGATTCACGAAGAACCCATTTCACGACCGTGAAACCCATCTCACGGTCGTGAAACAAGTTTCACGGTCGTGAAGTGAATCTCACGGTCGTGAAATTGCGAGAAAAGATGCAGTAACACCTCAAGAACAAGTCACGGTCGTGACTTAAACCTCACGGTCGTGAACTGAGGTTTCACGGTCGTGAACCCAATTTCACGGTCGTGAAACTGAATGAGCCGAGAATCTTCTTCTTTTCTTATCTTCTTTCTTTTCATTCCCTCATCTTCTTCACTCCAAACACAAACACACATCTCACAAACATTATCTCACTAAAAATCACCAAACTACCTCAAATCTTCACCAAACTCCCTAAAATCTCCCACAAATTGTCACAAAAAGTCTTCTACTTCACTTATAAACACATTAAGAACCTTTTTTTAGCCTTACAAACACCAAAAAACCCAAAAAAAATCGATTTTCAACCCTAGGTTTTGAAAAATCCGAAATTGGGGATCTATTTTTTGGGTTGGTTTTTTCGCTTTCTACTTCAATAGAAAGTTGTTTTGGGGCCAATTGAAGGTTTTTCAAGCGTTTTTAATCGTTTTAGAAGCTTCTTTTTAGCAATTTGTTTTCGGGAAAAAGCTTGCTTTAAGACAACAATGGCAGGACAAGGAAAGGGGAAAGTGGCGGCGGCACGAGCTACAAAGAGGAGGAGAGGCAGCGGGTCCAACAACCCGAACGCAGACGAAGACTTGGAGATTGAGCAACTTCCGGGTTTTCCGGAAGTCGTCTTTGAGACGGATGCTCATAGATAAGCCTTCGCAGCTATTCAAGGGTTGGAGATGGAGCCTACTGTTTTTCTGTGCCACGACATCATACGTCATCTCGGCTTGACGGAAGCTATGCGTAAATTTTTCGCGGTCTCAGGTATGGCTACTTTATACTCCATGCATGAGCTCTCCTACCGGAGTCTCACGCTGGAATTTTTAAGTAGTTTGAATAGTTGTGTTAATGCTGCGAGTAGACCGTGTTTTTCTTTCCGTCTTGCCAATACTTTGCATGTCGTCCCTATAGATGAATTTGCTGCTATACTGGGGTTAGATTTCCCTTCTAGAAGGGATTCTGTAGAGCCAAAGGGCTATGATTTGAGCCCGCTTTGGATGGCTTTGACCGGGAGGGTTTTAGCCGATTTCCGTAGGAATTCGGCCCTCTTAATTCACCACCATGTGCCCCGTTTTTGGCACAGGTTAGTGTCAGGCACATTCCTAGGTCGGCAGGAGCCGAACAACCTCACCCAGCTTGACTTGACCCTTTTAGAGTCGCACTTGAATGTGCAAGGGTCTAGGGATACCTTCACCTTCCCCCTGATGAATGAAATTTATAGGAGGTGGAGGAAGTTGGGTAGGACCACCGTAGCACGTAGACAGACGGTGGTCATGGGGGGTTTGGTTACATTTCTGGCTAAACACTTTGACCCTGATTTTAACAGTGACGGGACGTACGTGGCTTTGACCAGGGGGACACTTCTGGACGAGACTTCCCTAATCCACTCGAATTGGATTAGGCTTGACCGGGAAAGGAGTTTTCTTTAGGTGATCAAGGGTGCAACCCCTTTTTACCTACCCTGTCATAGACTCCCACCTTTTTCACCTAGGGATAACACTATGGAGAGGCGACCCAGCTACCTGCTGCCAGTGACGATGGCAGGTGGTAGAGCTAGGGGTGTTCAAAACCGGTTCGGTTAACCGAACCGGTTATTTTGACCGGTTAACCGGTCAACCGGTTCTTCAAAATGACGAACCTAAATGATAAGTGAATATTTGTATGGTTTTAACCCCCAATTTAGCTCAGTTTTGTATGTCATTTGTGCTTTGTTAAGCCACTTTATGAGCTAATATCGTCTTCTAGGCGAATTCCTATGTTCTAACATGTTTTGTAGGGAAAGTGACGTTTCTACGCCCTTTTTCTATATTCCCGAGCATTTGCCTAGAACTCGACAATTTGAGGAAGCAAGTTTGACCAAGTGAAAGGCATTTCAAGAAGGTTCACTAATTCGAAAGAGAGAAGAAGCAAAGACAGTTTCGTAGTTGTCGGAAGATCAATCAATTGAAAGGAAGAAATCATCGCTTTACATCAAACCCTATCAACAAACCCGACTCAAGAGGTCAAGGGGGATGTTGGAAGTCAAGTCAAAGCAAAGGGAGATGAAGCGTTAGTCAAAAGCTTCCAGAAGACGAAATACCCGATCAGGTTTGTGTGTACCCGATCGGGTTTTTGTGCTGCTTCGAGAAAACGGCGTCTTCTTCCTACTTTTGTCCTATGTGTTTAATGCCGACCTCTTCTCCACGAAACCCTAATACTATAAATAGATCATCTAGCCTCTCATCTCAACACACCTTTCTTACAATTCTCTTCTCTTCTCTTCTTACATTTCCTCTTTAGATTAGGAGGAAGGGAGAACTAGTCTCTCTTCTCTCATTTTCTTCTTCTTTAGTCTTTAGTTCTTAGTTTATTTCTGTCCATTTCACATCAAAATTGTAGCTTAGATTAATAAGAGTTTCAATCTTTGTAGTCTACTTTGTTGGGTACAAGTGTTGTAATTCAAGGATCATTTATTATGTGCAAGGATTTTCTATTATTGTTATCATTATCATCATCGATCGTCATATAGGTATTTCCATTTTATCCCTTGTTTAATGTTCTTATTGTTTTCCGTTTGATTGTTATTCGCTTTACATATTGTCTTAGATTCATTTTAGTACCGTTATAATCGTTGTTTCGTTTCCTAGATTATCAATTAGCGTCGTTATTATCGCCATATAAAAAGTCAAAACCAAATAAACATGTCTATCCTAGTTTTCATTGTTAATATCATTTTAGACATAGATATCATCATGAGTGAGTAGTCATCCTTTCTAGGGTGTAGGGTAGCCATGTTAGATTGATTAAAAGATGTTAATTGGATAAAGGAATTGTGCCTTTAAAACATTGTGTCTATGCATGCTTGGATTGTAACGATAGTTAACGATTTTTAGCTAAAATCATTTGACTAGTATGGAATTCTTTTCCAAGGTAGATATACAGGAATTGAGTAGACAAAGCATGACATGGTAGATTAAGACCTAGTAAATCGCACTAAAAGTCTGCTAGACCATCTGATCTATGATTGTAATGAACACACCATTCTTACGAACGCTCAATGAATTATTTGCATATCCTAAATCCAATTTCATCAATATATCAATCTACAAGTGTGAACCTACTTCCCTAGATGCTTTTCATTACTTGCTTTATTGTTTTCATTTGTTTTATTTTGTTTTCATTTATGCTTTATATTAGTTTAGAATCAAAAACTCCAAAACCCAGATATTTCTTAGATAAGACCAAATTGCGAGACATTTCACATTCTATAGGAAACACCATCTCCCTGAGGATCGACCCCTACTTCCCTAATTACATTAAGTTGTTATTAGCCTAGTCTGGGTAATTTATCTTTGTATTGGGCTTGCGACAGGCCCGATCAAATTTTGGCGCCGTTGCCGGGGAGCACGGTTTAGTTTTCCTTTTTCTTGTGATTTTTATCGCAATTAGTTTTATCTAGTCTTTAGGAACCCAAATTCCTTTAGACCTCTCTTGATTTTTCATCTTAGCTTTTCAATCTTATGCCCAGATCTTCTAGACTTGGGACCTCTATCTCTTTAGACCCCGATCTAGAAAGAACTCGGCAAAGGAGACGAAAGCTATTCAACGAAATTTCAAAAGCTTCTGATACTTCAAGTTTAGATCGTATTCGTGAGAAATACTCGGATATTCTATCTAATCTTGAAGGAGAAGAAGATCCATTCTCACCTCCATTCACAAAAACCACTCAATCTTCATTCCATCTTCACCTTCACATTCGGAAATGGTTCGACTTTCCGACCATTCCAAACCCACCGCAGAAACACTTCCAAGGGGTATTGCTACACCCCAAATCGAAGCCCAAAACTTTGAAATCAAACCATCCTTCATTAACCTCATAGAAAGAAGCCAATTTAGTGGCAATGCCACAGAAGATCCCAACCTTCACATCCAAAACTTCTGTGACTATTGCTCCACTATTAGACAAAATGGAGTCACCCAAGAGCAAATTAGAGAGATGCTCTTCTCATTTTCTTTGAAGGGTAAGGCAAAGTTGTGGATACATAGCCTTGATAAGGTTACATTAGGTATCACCGATTGGGAGAGTTTAGCTCTTGCCTTCTACCAAAAGTACTTTCCCCCAGAAAAGACCGCTTTGTTGAGAAGTCAAATCACTGGTTTCAAACAAGGAGATGATGAGAGCCTATATGAAGCCTGGGAGAGGTACAAGGACTTGCAAAGAGAGTGTCCTCATCATGGGTTAGATTCCTGGTTCCTTGCCATCACATTCTATAATGGGTGTTATATAGAGTCCCGTCGAATCCTGGATTCTGCTAACAATGGAAGATTTGATCAAATCAATGTTGAAAATGCTCAAACTACCATTGAATCCATGGCAATTCACGATTCTCAATATAGAAACTCCCGCTCCATACCATCGAAATCTAAGCAAGAAGACCCCACTTTAACGCTTTTACAAGCTCAAGTAGCCCTTCTCACACAAAAGCTAGAACAACTCCAATCCTTTACATTTCAACAGAGTGACAATGGTGTAAGTAAAATTGAAGTCGTGCTTCTGCAATTGGCTCAAAGGCAAGACACCATGTTAGCTCAATTTCAAGAGAGTGATCAAGCTAAGGACGCCGCCATCAAATTGTTGGAAGCTAAAATTTCCCAATTTACCTCTTCTAATACCTACCAAGAGCAAGGGCAGCTGCTTTCACAATGTTACCAACCTCACGAAACTATAAATGTCATTTCCTCAAGAAGTGGTAAGCATAATGATGAGCCCGTGGTTGTTAATATTGAAGCTGAGGTGCCCATGTCAAAAGGGAAAGAGCCCGAGATTCCTATTGAAATCAAAGTCCCATTTCCCCAAAGATTAGCCAAGCAGAAGGAGGAGGCAAAGTATGGTAAATTCCTTGACGTCGTTAAAAACTTAAAGGTAACAGTCCCTTTCCTTGAATTGCTTTCAGAAGTTCCTTCTTACTCCAAGTTTATGAAGGAAGTCCTCAACAAGAAGAGATCCTTCAATGAGATGAAGACCGTAGCCTTTACTGAAGAGTGTAGTGCACTCTTGCAAAATAAGTCTCCACCAAAACTCAAGGACCCTGGTAATTATTCCATCCCTTGCACTATAGGCACATATACCATTGATAAGTTTGCGACCTAGGTGCTAGTGTAAGTGTCATGCCCTTTTCTATGTTTGAAAAACTTAACATGGGTGCTTTGAAATGCACTAATATTACTTTGCAAATGGCGGACCGTTCTCTAAAACAACCTATGGGTGTTTTAGAAGATGTGCCCGTCAAAGTTGGTAAGTTTTTCATTCCCGTTGACTTTCTAGTACTTGACATGGCCGAGGACTCTCAAACCCCAATCATTTTGGGAAGACCCTTTTTGCACACCACTGGTGCAGTTTTCGATGTCAAGAATGGGAAGTTGACACTAGAGATAGGAGATGACAAGGTGACCTTTAGTAAAAATGCCACTGTTAGGAGTCCTGTGGTAAAAGAACCTTGTTATGTGCTTAATGTTGATGACTCTTCTATTGTTTCTTCTATGCCTCGATCCTTAGTGACGGATCCGGTGGAGGCACATGTTAGTGTTGATTCTCTTGTAGGTGATCATACTAAAAGCACTACTGCTAAAAGTGCTAGAAGGGGCTATTCTCGGAAAAGCTTAGCATGGATGGAGAATGTAAAGCAGGCTATGATGACAAGCTTGGATGATAGTGAGCTTAAAGATAAAGGATGATTTCAAAGAAAGAAATGGAGTCTAGCAAGACTTTTTAAATTGCGCTTCTCGGGAGGCAACCCGTGTTCCTTTTCTTTTTGCATTTTTATTTTTGCATTCCCTTTTTTTTGTTATTAGGATTTATTTTGCAGATGAAAGAGTTTTTGAAGAAAATCTATAAAGACCTTCCTTGTCAAGTCCAAAAGACTAGCTTGGGGGAGTCCGCGCTGACTAGTAAGCTTCATTCTTCTTTCATTTTTCCTTTTCCCCATTAGGCATCTCATTGCATATTTTGTCTTTGTGCTCACATTGAGGACAATGTGATGTTTAGCTTGGGGGAGGGATTGCATTTTCCCATTCTGCATTTTAGTTGATCATTTTTGAGAAGATTTTTCCCATTCTGCATTTTAGTTGATCATTTTTGAGAAGATTTTTGAGAAAATTTAAAAATTTCTGAACATAATTGAATGTTTTTCATGCTTTGCTTGCTTGTTTACTATGCTATCATGTTACATTTCCCAAACTTAGAGCTTTCAAACCATAATGATTCAATATTCATTGAATTTTGCATACATGGGGAAGTCTTGTACACAATAGGCATGGAATGAATCTATAGATGAGTACGCTTGATCTTGACATTTGGCAAGTTACATATATTGTAAGGTAGAACCTCCTTAGGCTGGTACATCTATACCCAGTCTCATCTAGGTGTGTGTAGTTCTCCTTGTGATGTGTGTCATGTCAAAACGCATAAGTATGGTTCTCATTTCATTTCTATAAGCATTGCATTCATGATTCACTATGATTTGAAGCCTTTTTCACTTTAATTTGCCCTTCAAAATAAGCCCCTTCATACAAATGCTTCACAAAAATAATAGCTACAAATAAAAACTGCCTACCTTTTGAGCTAGTAGCTAGACTATGGTGTATAGGTGCTCTTTTGAGAAGATTTTGTTCCTTAATGACAAAGTGAATTTGGAAGAACGAAAAAGTTCAAGAAGTGAAGTTATGTTCGGAAAAAAAAAGAAAAAAAAAAAGAAATAGAAAAAAAAGAAAGAATCGAAAAAAGAAAGAAACAGAAATAAAAGAAGAAGTTGTGAGTATCTCCTCAAAAGTCAATATTCAGAAGGAGTTCACTCTTGTGTTTCGTGTGAAATAAGCCAATCCGTTACTTCTGGCTTCATCGTTCGTTTTGTGGGAATTGATCGAAAGTTTGGATTGAGTATTCATTTATCATTGGTCAGTTGCTAGCTCATCCTAACCTTCACATGACCATAATTGTTTGTCCACCTTTCACCCATTTCCCAAAGCCTTCTTCTCATCCTTTCGGCTTCTTTTCTATGTGCATTGTGATCTTTGACTTGTGTTTTGAATTGTTTACCATATTAGACTGCGGACACACTTTCATAAGTCGTAGATAGGTGAGTGTCTCAAAAACATTTACACATAAAGAAATCACCTTTTACATGCAATGAGTGTTCAAGTGTACCTTTTACAGGAATTGAGTAGACAAAGCATGACATGGTAGATTAAGACCTAGTAAATCGCACTAAAAGCCTGCTAGACCATCTGATCTATGATTGTAATGAACACACCATTCTTACGAACGCTCAATGAATTATTTGCATATCCTAAATCCAATTTCATCAATATATCAATCTACAAGTGTGAACCTACTTCCCTAGATGCTTTTCATTACTTGCTTTATTGTTTTCATTTGTTTTATTTTGTTTTCATTTATGCTTTATATTAGTTTAGAATCAAAAACTCCAAAACCCATATATTTCTTAGATAAGACCAAATTGCGAGACATTTCACATTCTATAGGAAACACCATCTCCCTGAGGATCGACCCCTACTTCCCTAATTACATTAAGTTGTTATTAGCCTAGTCTGGGTAATTTATCTTTGTATCGGGCTCGCGACAAGCACGATCACTAAACCGAACCGTTTTAGGCCGGTTTTTTTCGGTTCGGTTAACCGGTGAGTCGGTTCGGTTTTACCGGATAACCGAAACCGTTTCACAATCTTGAAACCTGCAAATTAGAAGGCATGAGAAGATCCATTACTGAGGTTTTCTTATCTTAGAACAAAGCAATAACTTTATATAATAATTTTCTTTAATTAAGGACACAAAATTATACTCCATAAATCTGTAGACATAACTCTAAGATGATTACATAATTTCCTTAAATGATTTACCTACACCAAGTAAACATAACTCTAAGATGATGGACATAATTTCCTTAATTAGTTTCTTATCTCATCTCTTGCTCATATATCCTTTACATCAAGACCACTTTTATGGTGAACCCACATTTGATACCTTCACATTTATGGCAAATGCTGCTGAAAGTTGACGAGTGCAGAAAGCAATGATGAAGAAGACCAATTTAAGAAATAAAGAAAAAGAGAAAAGAACGGTTACGGAGTGATGAGAGCGCCGGAGTTTTTAAGTTGGCACAAAGGTAGAAGGAGATGGGAGATGGAAGATGGAGGCAGATGGAGGCGTGAGCAGGGAGATGGAGGCGGAATTGTGTGTGAGGAACGACAGAATAAATGAGTTAGGGTTACTTTTAGTTCTTATATATTGGGCTGGCCCAACACATAATTCTAAAGGCCTGTAATTTCGATTCGGTTCGGTTTATCGGTTTTTTCAAATCATGAACCGAAACCGAACCGGTTCGGCATGTATTAATTCGGTTCGGTTCACCGAACCGTTTAAATATTTCGGTTCGGTTAATTAAACCCAAAACATTTGCGGTTTTCGGTTATTTTGGTTCGGTTTTTACGGTTCGGTTAATCATGAACACCCCTAGGTAGAGCCGCTTCTAGTGGTGCTAGGGAGGAGGGAGAGTCTTCCCAGCCTCGACCCCGACCCACATCTAGACCGAGTCATAGTGCACCCCAAGTGACTTTACCTGTTCCCCCTTTCCCCCTACCACATTTGCATGCACCCTACCCCCCACCCAGTTACGTGAACATTCCCCCCTACCCCTTTGACTACCAGGGGTATGTTCACCCCGACCCTACCATCTCCCCCCAGGGCGACTACCTGACCGGTCTAATGCAGAACATGCATTTGAACATGCATGAAGACCGGGTTAATAATTATTATGCCTCCTACCCCAACTACTTTTTGCTGGCTAACCAAGGGTATATTGACCCTAACGGTTTTTTGCCAAGTTGGGCTCAACCCAATTTTTTGTTTCCCAACCATGGAAACCGGGGAGGGGAAGGCGGCATGGGGACAGGGGGAGACCAAGGGAACCGGGAAGAGGGTGGTGGTAGTGGGAACCGGGATGATGAGGATGAGGATGAGGATAAGGATGAGGATGAGGATGAGGATGTGATGGAGACCTTTTGAAGAGGTTTTTTGTTTTTGTTTGAAAATTGGAAGAGTCGGAGTGGTGTCTAGGTGGTTTGTTTTGCATCTACCCCCTCCCCTCTAGTGTGTGTCTTCTCCTCTCCTCTCATTGATTGTTATGTTTTGTTTCTTTAACTTGTAATTTTTGTGTTGTGTTGGTTGGCCTCGGCAACATTGGAGGCGGGTGTCCATCCCATCGGACACCAATATTTTGCTCCTACTTGAAAAATCCAAATTGACAAACAACCATGCATTTAGCTATTCTCATGCATCACGTAGTTAGGTGTCATTTTTAGACTTTCCCGTGGTTGGCACCCCCATGAGGGGCATTGCTTTTATGCATTTTACCGCCACGACGAGACTCCGATATGGCACACTGGACTTTCTTGTGGGAGGTACCCCCATGAGGGGCATTGCATTTATGCACCTTACCACCACAACGAGACTCTAGATTAGCAAATAGTTTAGCTTGCATTTACTTAGATCATGCACTTTGTATTATATCATTTTGGATTTAGCTTTAGGAATATTATTTAGTTCATGCATTTCATTTAGAATTAGTTCTTTTGCATAACTAACCCTCTTGTATATATTGTTCATATTGTGAATATTCATCAAAAAAAACAAAAATCCCAAAAACAAGTCTTTATTTTTCAAAATATATAAAAACCCAAAAACATGTATTTTTTTACTTTCAATAATCCTATTTCATACATTGAGGACAATGTTTGTTCCTATGTGGGGGATGGGAAACTATTTTCATAGTTTTTAATTTTTGAAAAAAAATCCAAAAACATGTTTTATTTTGCATTTAAAATCATTCAAAAATCCAAAAAAAATTGAAAATTTTGAAAAATCCTAAAAATTAGCTTGTTTATATCTTACTTTGTATATATTTGCATTGCTTTTTCTTCTAACCTCCATACATAGGTCCGCTACACATCGCTCAAGAAACTTATAGAAGGGATTAAGAAGACCGCCATGGTATGATCGTTCTTATTCCTTCCCCTTCTTTCTTTCTTTACTTCTTATCACATGAGGAGTTTGGAGGAATGGTTGATGATTGCGATGTTGATTTTGATGAATTGGCGGTTGTGTGACTTATGTGCTGTTAGGGGGTTTTATTAGATTAATTGTCACGTAGTTCACTAGAGCATTTGCATTAGTTTGTATATATGTTGCTAAATTCTAGATCATGGCATATAGTTGCATTTAGGAAAACTTTTTGGAATGCCTAATTTGGAAATTGAACAAGCTTGGATAGACCCTTGTAGATACTTTTTTTTTACTTAGCACTTTGCCTATTAAAATAGATTTTGAAACACCTTTTAATGTGTATTTTTAGTATATTCGCACCGTTTCCTAGAGCCTAGTCAAGGGCTTGCATTTACCATCTTGACCATCCCCATGGTGTGAAAATTTCTTGGTGAACGCTTTCCTAGGTGACTCTCGAGGCCATGTAATTGTCCGATCATCACATTTCACTACATTTAACAAAAAGGAAATTTTTCCATCACAAGTCCAAAAATTGAGTTCAAACACAATAAAAAAGAAAAGCTTGAAATTTTGCATATCTTTGCCTTAGTTCTAGCTTAGGGAGTGCATATGGAGACTTCTAGGCTCTTCTAGAGTACCCTCAACACATATGGGGTCGCTCTCGATGTCGCTACGGCGAGGATTTGCTTATTGTTGGTCTCCGCCGCACACCTTTTGCTAGGCTACCTTGCTCTCAAAAGGCACCCAAATCAAGCAAAAATCAAAAACAAAAAAAATACAAAAAAAAAAAAAATATCAAATAAGAACTCAAACATCTCGTTTCCTTACCTTTTTGATGATTACTCCTACGTTACATGGCTAAGAGGGGACGACCCTTCCTTTCACTTAGGTGAGAGGCGGAATTCCGATCCTACAGTGTCTTCTAACACCATGGGGCCCTCGCTTTCCATCCCGCCTTTTCACCCTTGACAAAGTTTTCTAGTGAACGTGAACGAATATACTAATTTTACACAATAAAGAGGTGATTTATTTCTATCTTTCTAGGCCTAGTTCTTTGCAAGACTAGTAATTACAAAGGAATATGCATGCTTGAAATTTTTCCATTTTAGATGAATCCCGACGCATGGATGAGGCATGTGGCCATTTGCTTTTGTAGATGCATTCTCATTTGTTTTGTGTGCTTTATTGCCTAGAATGCATCGGAGTTTTGGCAAGACCCCACTTGCCTTGCAAGAAGGTGTCCTACCTCATGGATACCTTGTTGCGAGTTGAAGGGACGGAGCAAGGCCCGTTAATTGCCTTGTATCGGTTAGGTTTAGCGTAGTTAATTAAGGGTCTTGACTATTGTTCATCCTTACTCGGGACGAGTAAGGGTTTGGTTTGGGGAGATTTGATATAGTGTCATTTCACCCTACATTTTCACCCCTTTTTGTCTCGTTTTGCTTGCCTTTAACGCTCCCTAAGAGCGTTTCTACGTGTTTTACCTTCTTCTAGCATATTTCTCGCTTTTATCGTGTTTTTGTAGGTAAACCGTCATTTGAGGCGATTTCTACCTAGTTTTGATCAACAAAGAAGAAGGTGAATCATTCGGAGGACCCACGACATACCTTGGGGGCCCCACATACCCTTGGGGGCCCTACTCGATGCGCCAAAGCCCTCCCGAGTCAAGGCAAGCGAAACCATGAAGGAAACAACAAAGTCAAGCGAAGGAAGATGGGAAATGAGCATCTCACGGTCGTGAAAGGCATTTCACGGTCGTGAGATGCCTTTCCAAGAAGATGGATTGTCGTGCTTTTGAGCTCACGGTCGTGAAATGCATTTCACGGTTGTGAAAGCTCAGTCACGGTCGTGAAATGCATTTCACGGTCGTGACTTGTTCGTGAAAGTTAACCTTACTCTGCCATTCCTTCACGACCGTGACTTGGAGTTTCACCGTCGTGAGACGTGTTTCACGACCGTGAAACCCATTTCACGGTCGTGACTTTGCCAGTCCATGAAGCTTCTCGAGGCCCATTTTTCCTTCATTTTGTAAACCTATAAATAGACCCTCTCATGTAATTAAAGGGCACGAAACCCTAGATCCAAAACTTTCATAGAATTAGTGTTTAATCTTGTATTAATCTTCTATAATTAGCAAACTAGTCGGTTAATTAGTGATTTCGACTTGGTTTAGTGTATGAACTTGGGTTATATTCAAAGATTTGTGACAAAATCTTGGTATTTATATCAAAGTTCTCATCTTTCTCTAAGTTGGTATAATTTATCTACTTAATCTTGCCTTTAATTAAGTTTTCATTTCAATTATTGTTATCTACTTATTGTTAATTAGAAAATGTTTAATGTTGTTGTTGATTTCCTTTTGCAATCTTTAGTAAATGTTGAATTTCCCTTGAGTATGGTTGAGTAGTGATTAATCTAGGATTAGTGGGGGATAATGGGTTTTAATTAGGGTTAATCCTTGTTGGTTGGGTTGATTTGTTGATTAATTGTCTTTCTTCCAACTTTTGCATACCATATGTTTGATGAAATGCTTGCTTGACAAACTTGCATGATTCATGTTTATCATACATTTCCGTAAGACCGATAGCCTCGGAATATGTTAGGATTTGCATATAGTTGGTATATCGACCGTGTGTACGCGAGAGCTAGCTTGGTTCGGTATATGAGAGGGATTGTAAGAACGAGAGCCTCAATCCACCGCGCCCAAGTTTGACTACCCATTAGCAATGAACCCGACTCACTAGAACCCAAATTACCCATTTGAACCCACCGATCCTAGACCTTTCTCTTATTGATTCTTATTTGATTATCTTCCTCGTCTTAGACTCCTTTTGTTTGTTTTTAATTGTTTTTAATTGTTGTTATCTTAGTCTAGTCTACAAACCCAAACCCAATTACTTTGTGACTTGCAAGAGACTCTAGCCAACTTTTAGATCATTTCTAAGCAACAACCGTCCCTGAAATCGACATCCTTCTTACACAACTATTTTAACTACACCATGTTTTCAATGGAGTTAAAACTAAACACTCTTTTCCTCACAAAACGTTAATTTAAAATTTTCTACATAATTCACTTGCAAAATAATTATTAACAAGTTTAACTAGGAATATAGCTTACTAAATTTACAACTGACTATTTATTTTAAGATTACATTTTGTTTTAAAAAATAAAATGAGCGTTTAAAATAAAATGAGCGATAATTTTTTATATCAAATTTATTAACAAAAAAAAACAAATTATAAAGAAATTTAGATTCTTAAAAAAGATTGTTTGGCTATGAGTCGGGTCGAGTTTAATCAGGTTAAAACGGGTTACAGGTCGGTTTCGTTCGGTTTGGGTCAGGTCGGGTTTGTGGGTGAATCGGGTTTCGGGTTGGGTCGGGTCGAGTCACAAATCGGTTTGGGTCATATCATTTCAGGTTCTATCGGTTTAACGGTTAACCTTCGGGTCGTTTCAGGTCGGTTTCAGTTCAGCAAATTTACAAGTTCTATCAGGTCGATTTTCGGATAAGTCAGGTCGGTTCTTCAGGTCGGGTCACCTTTGCCAGCTCTACCGATGGCATAAATGTTGGCTGTCTTGTGAATTGTGATGAAAAAATCAAAAGAAAAATGCAGAGCTTGAGATTTGTTGGCAGACATAATGTTGTCCATCGTTACCAACGTCTTCTGCTCTACTCAACAACAACAACAACAACAACAACAACAGCAACAACAACAACATCTTCATCTTCAACTTCAACACATCATTGTTTTGCAGATTACTTGGTTGATACTCTGGGTTTCTCTCATCAACAAGCTCTCTCCGTTTCTACAAAGCTCTCTAAACGCAAGAAGGTTAATGACTCTCATTTCCTTGATAATGCAACTTCTGTTGTTAATTTATTCAAAATACATGGTTTTGATGAAACCCATCTTAGAAAAATTGTATCTAAGGAACCTGGATTGTTGAATTCTAATGCCGAATCAACTTTGATCCCCAAATTCAACTTTTTCAAAGAACAAGGCTTTTCTGGGTCTGATTTAATCCGGGTTAATTCTAAAAATCCCTCAATTTTAAGATATGGGGTTGATTCTTCTATTTTGCCCGCCTTTCGGATTCTGAGGCAAGTTATGGGTTGTCATAGCTATGTTATCACAGTTTTTTCGAAACCAAGGGCGAGATACATTTTCACTTCAGTTAAGAATTTGTTGCCTAATGTTGCTTTGTTGCGTAGTTATGGAATCCCCATTGAGTTAATCAGAAAACACCTACTTATGAAACCTGGAAGTTATATCCACAATCCACGAGTATTTAAGGATGTAACTATGAGGGTTGAAGACAAGTTAGGAATCACTCGAGATTCTATGATGTTCCTGTATGGGATTGAATTGATATGTGGATTCAGTGAGGAGAATCTTTTGTCAAAATGTCGAATATTTAAGAGTTTTGGATGGACCCAATCTGAGATCCAGACATTCATGACGAAGAATTTAAGCTGCTTCAAGTTATCTGAGCAACACATCCAGAAAAAGTTGGATTTTCTGATGAACGAGTTGCAACTCAAGCCAGCTTACTTGACATCCCGGACTAGCTTCTTCACTCTCAGTCTGGAGAAGAGAGTAGTGGCCAGGCATAAGCTAATGCTGATTTTGAAGGAGAAGGGTTTATTGAACGAGAAAGTTTCTTTCTATACAGCCATTAAATTGTCCGAGCCTTCCTTCTTGAAGAGGTTTGTTCTACCATTTAAGGAAGTTCATGGAGTTTATGCCAACTACACCGGTTGTAGTTTGAAGATGCTGACCTCAGACAGTGCAGTCATTACTTCATGAAACAACTTTTTTACGGCAATGCTTGTGGTTCCAACTTGCAAGATGCTAACCCTGAGAAAAGTGCACCTATCTTTGATCCAACAATAAAACTAAATACTTGCCTTATTTCGCATGCTAAACACAAACTTCCAGCTTGGAATCGTAATTTGGCACTAAAGGTACAATTTATGTAACTGTGGTGCACTTGTCTTTTTTTGTTTCTACTTATGGTCAATTAGCATAAGGCTTGCAGTAGTGACTATTGATTAGTGAGTAGTTTATGTAACATTTTAGCTAAAAACATTCCTTAGCATATGTAACATTCATATTATGCTGCTATTGTCTAACGTTGGTGCTTATTGCTCCGTAGTTTTTCTGTACCTTTTATTTCGCTACCTTTTTCTAAGAACGGGCCAAGGAACTAGGGCATGTAGCAGATACTTTGAATATGATGTCGATCGTTTGTAGGAGTTGAAACAATTTTGGTGTTTGTGGAGCATGAAATGCTCACGAGCTTGCTTTGCCAACCTTCTCGTCATTTAAGGCCTTAAGGGTCACAGTTTGTAGATTACTCGACCTTGTAATCCAATAATTAGGATGTACCCCGTGAGTTTTTTTACTGTACAAGAAAGAAAGCCATTTTGACCAAATTCTGTCTGAGCAATGCATCTACATTTGTTATCGAAATCCGTAGGGATATCGGATAATATTGTCCTAGGATGAGTAGCAGTTGGTAAATGGTAAAATCTCCGCTGGTTGTACAGGTCACAAGATGTGATAGTTTGATACCAAATTGTATGGAGAGAAATTCTTCATATATTGGCTCTTTGACCCCTCGAACGTATCGGTTCTCATCTCGATTTATTTATAGTTCATTAGCTTGCTACAGAAGAGTTTATGTTTTGTAGAAGTTCATTCTACCATTGAGACCGGTAAAGTCTATGACAATAGTAGGAACTGTCTAAATGAGATCCAAACCACAGGGAAGTAGATACACTCATTTCTCAAGATGAATCGGACTCTTGGCTACTGGCTGGTGGTAAGTGTATAGATCAACATGATAATGCAACTTCTGTTGTTAATTTATTCAAAACATATGGTTTTGATGAAACCCATCTTAGAAAAATTGTATCCAAGGAACCTGGATTGTTGAATTCTGATGCTGAGTTAACTTTGATCCCCAAATTCAACTTTTTCAAAGAACAAGGCTTTTCTGGGTCTGATATAATCCGGGTTATTTCTAAAAATCCCACTATTCTAAAATATGGGGTTGATTCTTCTATTTCGCCGGCGTTTCGGATTCTGAGGCAAGTTATGGGTTGTGATGATTATGTTATTAGAGTTCTTTTGAATTTAGGGCTGAGAGCAGTTTGCACTTCAGTTAAGAATTTGTTGCCTAATGTTGCTTTGTTGCGTAGTTATGGAATCCCCATTGAGTTAATCAGGAAACACCTACTCAGGATGCCAGCACATTATATGCAAAATCCACAAGTATTCGAGGATGTAACGATGAGGGTTGAAGACAAGGTAGGAATCACTCGAACTTCTCCGGTGTTCCTGTATGGCATTAACTTGATATGTGGGTTCAGTGAGGAGAGTATTCTGTCAAAATGTCGAATATTTGAGAGTTTTGGATGGACCCAATCTGAGATCCAGACATTTATGATGAAAAATGCAAATTGCTTTACGCATTCTAATGAGCGAATTAAGAAAAGGTTGGATTTTCTGATGAACGACCTGCAACTCGAGCCTGCTTATTTGACATCTCTGTTCTGCTTCTTTACTTGCAGTCTGGAGAAAAGAATACTGCCTAGACATAAGATATTGTTTATTTTGAAGGAGAAGGGTTTGTTGAACAAGGTCCCTTCTCTTTATGGCGCCATCCAATTGTCTGAACCTCACTTCTTGACGAGGCTTGTACTACCGTTTCAGGAAGTTCATGAAGTTTACGCTAAGCACACCGGTTGTAGTTTGAAGATGCTGTCCCAAGGGAGTGTAGTCATCAGTTCCTAAAACTATAATTACAGCAGTGCCTTGTCGTTTTCAGTCTGTAACATACTCTCCCTCTAATCCAACAACAAACTTCATACTTGTCTTTTTTCGACTGGCAAAATAAGAATTTCATACATGAAAATGATGGAATCTCTCTTTTCTTTGACCTTGAGTTTGGATTTGTCACGATATCTGACCCCATATTTTTCATCAACTTGCATTTTTCCCACATAATATTGCTTCTCCTTAATTCCTGTCTTAGAGGAACTGCATTTTATCGCAGGATATCTAACCATGTCCTCATTTTTTTTCTGTAGTTTGTAGTGTTTCTTTGCAGTAATTTAACGTAAGGGTTGTTCAAGGGATTTTGTAATGTTTAGAACAATCATTCGCAATTCTCAAGCTGTTTTCAAGAAAGATTAGGCTTTTCTTTTTGATTGATAGACAGATGGTAAAACTAACTTGGTAGACAAAAGTTGAAGGCATTGAAAGAAATTTGTTATCTTCATTATCCGGTGCTTGTTCCGGCCTTATAGCTAAACTGAATGGAGTCTCAGGTTTTAGTGTTTTGTTCATGGTTTGGGATTTTCATATGACCTTTCTTATGGTATTAGTAGATGGGTACCCGAAGACCGATATTTTTAACATGATAAAACAAGAATACTCAATAGGATTTCGGTTGGTTTTTTAGCAGATGCTTCTGTCGGATATTGTTTATTAATTTCCTTGGAACAAGTTTCTATCGTTTCCACTTATCATAGACATATTCTCTACATTAAGAGTGTTATATTTGTGATTCTCATGAACTATTTCTGTATATCTTGTTCTTTTCGTGTCATGTTTCTTTCTCGCTAATGAAGATTTAATTTACATATCGTAACTTGATGCTTGACCATGTGGCCTGGCCAAGGAAGTCGTGCCTGATCTTCTTCGAGGTTATTATAACGATAGAGATTGTTTGATTCAGCTACCAAGGATGAGCCGAAATAGTCATTTAGAAAGATGAGTGATCTCCTGAATTACTTTGATTTTGGTAAGTGAACGTACTAATACTTGGCTCAATTAAAGCAGCTGTCATTTAAATCATCTGCTTCGATATTTGGCTATTGAAGCTTTATTCATTTATCTATTTTATATATTGCATATTAGCATCTTCTCTGAAAAGCAGTAGCTAGCTCAGTATGTTTGTGCTGGGAAATAAAGCTATATCCAAAGATATTTTCACATGTATACTTTATGTATTTAGCTAGCTGAAACTTATTTAGTTAAGTATGTTTGATGCTGAAAAATTGGGGGAAAAAAGAGTTTCATATTACTGTGAAAACGCAGGTTCTTCTCTGATAAGCGTTTTGTCAAATCTACGCTGTTAAAGCCATCTTTCGGTTTTCAACTCTCCATATTATGATATTCGCTAAAAGTTTATGTACTAGACTCTTAAAAGTGTATGACTGCTTATCACATATCGATATTACTTGCTCAGTATTTTTATTAGATTAGGGAACCTTTTTCTCATTATGGATCATCCAGAAACTTTTTCTTCTTTTGAACACAAGGGCAAGGTAACATAGATCCAACCCACGTACCCCTTTGGAAGGGCGGGCCTTTAAGGTACCTGGGTACTTTTGTTGTTTAAGGGCAAGATAATTTCCTGACAGAATTATGTGACTTTTGAATTTTGATATCTTATTAAGAAATTCTTTTTAGTATTTCAGGTTGAGTGGTATATTTACTGGTTATGGTGCATTGGTGGGACTTGGGAGTGTCCCAGACCTTTTGTATATCAGCTGATGTTTGTAAAGGTCTTCCAAAATAAAAACATGAAATATTGATGACTGAAAAGTACAAAACGGTATTGGCTCTTTAAAGTTCGACCTTAGTTTGCATTCATGAAAACCATTCAACAATCCAAGGCAATGGTCTCCGCATCTAGCTAGTCAACCTTAAGATGAAGGTATTCGTCTTATTTCTTAAGTTTAAGACGTGTCAAATATCATATTACGTGGCTATATGGGATAAGTGTTTTTCCTCTTCATTTGACATGGGTATAATTGACCTGTTTAAATTGGCCAAAAATGACTATTCACCATACATTAAGTCGTCATGGTCAAAATGACATGACTTGAAAATGAAGGAACTTATAATAATCAATTGGTGAAAACACCCTTTAATGTTACACTTTTTAAAATTTAACACCTTATTAAATTTTTTTCATTTAATACCTTTAACTATCATTCTGACATATTTTAGTACCTAAAGTGACTTTCGACCGAACAAAATAGAAACTACCCATTTTACCCTTGCCTTTATATACCCTCTTCTCAACACACATTTTACACTTGCCTTTATATACCCTCTTCTCAACACAGAGCACTCGTAATTAACAAACTACTAACAATTTTCCCCAAATAAGAGAACAATAACAACTATCTTAATTGATATGTCTATCAATTTTGTTAGGTATTTCTTTAAGATTTATATACTATTTCATGAGTTATTGCTTATAATAAAACCTATAAAATTTTAAAATATAACTATGCTATAATTAAATACCAAAAATACTATATCAAAATAATTTATTCTTCTATGTTGAGGTACACTCTCAAAAAATTAATTTCACAAAAGCTATATTGTAAGTTGTACTAAAACATCTTTTATATTATGTTAAAGAGAACTTTGACGTGTTTTGTATATATTTGTGTACATTAGCAACATTATTTTAGATCGGATGTAAAAAATATGTTGGAATAAATACAAACTCACTCAAAGTTTGGAATAAATTAAAGATGCATCGTCAATATTGTATATATTGGGCAATAATTTCCGGTTAGGATCCGCTAGGAGGTCAAGTTGATATTTTTAAATCGAAAAAAAATTGAATGTCTAACTGAAATTATTTTTGTCAAATCAGTTATTTATTAGAATAAACAAGATATTTAGGGGGCGTTTAGTTGAGGGTTTACAGGAAAGGAAATGGAATCACAACCCTCTATTCCCTTTGATGTTGTTTGTTAGCTCATTTTTGTCATTCCCTTTCCCCTCTTTATCCCCAAATTACTCTAATTTCAAACCCCTACCCCCCATAAGGTATGGATTTCCTTTCCATACCTCACCCACCACACTTGAATACCACCATATGCACCATCAGTTCACCCTATCCCGCCACCACCACAATCTACGACACCTGCGCCGCCGGTAATACTTCCCCTGCTCCACCGACGTACCTATGTCATCTCGGTGGCGTTCACCCTATGCCCTCTCGCCGGCGACGTACTAGATCTGGTGTTTTGGTGGGTAGGAGGAAGGATTTCGGGAGTGGTGTTCTAGGATAGGGAGGACTAAGGAGGGGACGACAGAGGTGTGTGGGACTGTGGGAGGAGGCGACGACGGTGGTGGCACCGCCGACTGAAGTGTGTGGGTCCTGGTGGCGGCGGCGACAGTGGTTTAGCACAATGTTGGTGGTGGTGATCGTGGGTTTTCATGGTGTTTGATGGCGGTTGTTGGTTTACGTAGTGGATGTGGTTATTTTCATCATCTATTAAATTTTACAAACCAAACAAGCATTCTAATCAAAGTGAATCCATTTTCTTTCTTCTCATTTCCCTTTCTTATATCCTTTGCCTTTCCCTCCGGCAAACCAAACGCCCCCTTAGTTTAACTAAGGCAATTTGCGATAATTTTAAACTTTTTCTTCAAGTGTAACCGAATATTATTGCCCAAATTTATTCGAAATAATTTCAATTACATTTAAATTTTTTATTTTAACTATTGCAGAACTGATTTTCAGTACCACTCGGTGACGTCATATAACTTTCCTTTCAAAGATATCATACGCTAGGAGGGTGAGCGCTAGACCTTACTGAGCCGGCCCAAACCCGGCCTGCGCCTAACCCAAGGCTTGAATATGACCAGAGACCCGAATTGATCCGACCGAAATGTTTATTACTCTGTATTACATATTGAGTGTTATCCTCAAATGACTTGATAATTATCCACCCGAAATTGACATGAACCTTAAATGACCCGACGCACACCGAGTTCTTGCAAACCTGAATCCAAATTGATCCGATTAACCTATTTACCAGATTTAAAGAGCGGCCTTTCTAAAGTTCTAGCCCCTCTGAACTCCACCCCGATAAAATCTTGACTTTTAAAATGGCGCACTTTCCTCCTACCAGAAAAATAAGCAGAAAGCAACCTGGCCTAAATATGGGTTTGCTAAACATCGTCCCTACTTTTACTTCACAATTTTTTTATTGAATACGGATATGCCCTTCAATGAGACTTGATGCTTTTATTTATATTGCCCCTAAAATTCATTTATTTTTCCAAGTTTGCACTTATCTCTAAAATATCTTTCTAAATTTACTTTTTATCGGGAAATCGTAAATGAGTAACGATAACCCATTTTACATCATCTTTTTAATTTGATGAATTACATCAATTTCAAAACGATTGTAATGCACAATCATAACTTCTCTATATATAGAAGTCAAGTCTTTTAAAGACTTCTCATTGACTCCTTAAATTATGGGAAGAAAAGTAACTTTTTTTTTATCTTCAAACGTGGGACTTCTCTTTTTTAGGAGATTTAATTTCTCATTCTCATACTACATATTTTACATAAATCTTCAATCTACAATTTCAACGTACTCCAATCAATATAACATGGCTCCTTGGCCAAGCATTTTTAAAATTATAAATTCATGATTATAAAAAATTCATGATATTAACATTAAAAAATACTAATAAATTACAAAAAAAAAACAAAGAAAACTTCAAATATTCACTGTACTGACTTCTATATGAAGAGTACCACTTCTTGTTGTTGTTGAGAGACCTAAATGCATTGGTTGAGATTTGTTGTTGGCAGATACAATTTCATCCATGGCTTCCAACGTTTTCTACTCTACTCAACAACAACATCTTCATCTTCATCTTCACCACATCATTGTTTTGCAGATTATTTGGTTGATTCTCTGGGTTTCTCTCATCAACAAGCTCTCTCCGTTTCCACCAAGCTCTTTCAACGCAAGAAGGTTAATGACTCTCATTTCCTTGGTAATGCAACTTCCGTTGTTAATTTATTCAAAAAATATGGTTTTGATGAAACCCATCTTAGAAAAATCGTGTCCAAGGAGCCTCGATTGTTGAATTCTGATGCTGAGTTAACTTTGATCCCCAAATTCAACTTTTTCAAAGAACAAGGCTTTTCTGGGTCTGATTTAATCCGGGTTATTTCTAAAAATCCCACTATTCTAAAATATGGGGTTGATTCTTCTATTTTGCCCGCGTTTCGGATTCTGAGGCAAGTTATGGGTTGTGATGATTATGTTATTAGAGTTCTTTTGAATTTAGGGGTGACACCTTGCAGTTCAGTTAAGAATTTGTTGCCTAATGTTGCTTTGTTGCGTAGTTATGGAATCCCCATTGAGTTTATCAGGAAACAACTAGTTTCGCTACCTGGAAATTATATGCGAAATCCACAAGTATTTAAGGATGTAACAATGAGGGTTGAAGACAAGTTAGGAATCGCTCGAGATTCTATGATGTTCCTGTATGGCATTCACTTGATATGTGGGTTCAGTGAGGATAGTATTCTGTCTAAATGTCGAATATTTGAGAGTTTTGGATGGACCCAATCTGAGATCCAGACATTTATGATGAAAAATGTAAATTGCTTCAAGTATTCTGATGAGCGAATTAAGAAAAGGTTGGATTTTCTGATGAACGAGCTGCAAGTCGAGCCTGCGTACTTGACATCTCGGTGTTGCTTCTTCACTCTCAGCCTGGAGAAAAGAATAGTGCCTAGGCATAAGATAATGCTGATTTTGAAGGAGAAGGGTTTATTGAACAAGAACGTATCTTTCTATGGAGCCATTACAATATCTGAGCCTTCCTTCTTGAAGAGGTTTGTGCTACCGTTTAAGGAAGTTCATGAAGTTTATGCCAAGTACACCGGTTGTAGTTTGAATATGCTGTCCCAAGGGAATGCAGTCGTCTGTTCCTGAAACTATTGTCTACGTTAATTGTCGTGGTTTCCAACCGGCAAGATACTAACCCTGGTAAAGGTGCACAATAAACTTCATACAACCTTCAACTTGCATTGTTCCCACATATTTTTCTCTGTTTTTAATTCCTGTCTAAATGAAGAAGGATGTTAATCGTTGATAGGACAAGTACAATTATTGCTGGATTTGTAACTATGTTGCAATCGTCTGTTTTGTTTCCTAATTGTGGCGAATTTTCTCAAGGCTTGCACTAGTGACTAGTGAGTAGCTTATGTAACATTTCTTTGTAAGAACATTCCATAGCCTATGTTACATTCATATTAATCCCCTAGAGTCTAACATTGATGCCTACTACGCTGTAGCTTTTCTGCAACCTCTATTTACCTACCCTTTATAAGTAAGAGCGGGCTAAGGAACCAGGGCATGTAGCAGTTACTTTGATTATGATGTCGATTGTTTGTATGTGTTGAAACCTTTTGGTGTTTGTAGAGCATGAAATAGTCAAGAGCTTGCTTTGTCTATCTTCCCATCATTTAAGCCTTTAAGGCCTCACGTTACAGTTTCTCAGATTACTTGACCTGGTCCTTCAATCACTAAAATGCAACCCTCGAGTCTGTTTACTTTAAAATAAAGGAATCCATTTGTGACCAAAATGTGCTTGAGCAATGTATCTACATGAAACATTGTTCGAAAATTCCATTGGATATTGGATAAATTGAACTAGAATTAGTAGGAGTTGGTAATTTTTCTGCTGGCCGTACGAGATACAAGACATTATACCAAATTTTATAGAGAGAATTTCATCTACAGGTTGTCAGTCCCCTTGAACTTATTGGTTCTCATTTTGGTTTATAGTTCGTTATGGCTGGATTTTCTGACTTCTTTTACTTGCTACAAAAGGGTTTGTGTCAGATTTCATTCTACCATTGGATATATAATGTTTCTGATTGAATAAGGAGTCGTCGTAATATTTTCCTAACATCTGAAGAAAATATAACTTGGGTATCTTGATGAATGAGCTCGAACTCGAGCCTGCTTACTTGAAATCCCGGCCTGGCTTAAATGCTTGCGGTCTGGAGAACTGAATATTGCCTAGACATATGATATTGCTGATTTTGAAGGAGAAGGGTTTATTGAACAAGAACCCGTTTCTTTATGGCCCCGTCCAATTGTCTGAACCTTGCTTCTTGCAGAGGTTTGTGCTACTGTTTGCAGTCGTCAGTTCCTGAAACTATTGTTTACGGACTGCCTCATTGTTACTACTTACGGTATTTTAGTATACGGTTGCACTGGTGTGTTCGTAACGTAGGTTTAGGTGCAGAAGCTAACTGAAAGTCAAAGGCTTTTGGGTGAGGAATTTTGTTACCTACCTACTGACGGTATTGTATGGAATCGCAACCCTAAGTATTTTGTTCATTGTTGGGAATTGTCAGGCTTAACCCGTGATGAATAGTGTAACAAATATGAGTGGAGCATGAAGCTGTTGTTTATTGCATTAGATAGACTAAACGATTTTCTCGATTCGGGAAGGCCGGTGTAGATTACACAACGGCAAATTCTCATTACAGAGACGGGTCAAGTAGAACATGGAGCTGTTGTTTATTGCATTAGACTCCACGAAACTGTCTCGATCCCATAAAACCGGTGCAGATTACACAATTGATAATTGACCCTACTCAGATTGGATATTTCACATGGTGACTTGGACATAGTTCATAAGGTACCCATGGTAATTCCTCTTTAGATTCATATTATTTGAATAAAATACTTGTCAGATTTGTCGATCAATGATTCAATTATATGAATCTAAAGAATAGGAAGGATTACATCATAATTTCTGTTTATTTTAGGATAAATTGATAGTTGTTCAATAATGTACTTCCTCCAATTCTCTAAGATATTCCACATTTCCTAAAACGACAAATTTACAAAGATCTTCCACTTTCCTTATTTGTCTATCATTTGTGGTTATAATAACTTGTGACCCCACATTCTCTCTACAAATCACCAAACAATTAAATACTAGATTTTATGCCCGTGCGATGCACGGGTTTACATTAATGTCATTTTTATAAATTTTCTATAACAATTAACTTATAAAACTATAATAAAATATAATTTTTAAGAAAATAATATTGATATATTGAGTCAACTTCTATTTTAACCATATTTTACCAACTTTCTAGGACTGAAGTTATATTTGACCTATATTATGATCCGGAAAATATTAATGTGACTCTTCCGTTCAAATCATTTATTAGGTTTGTATATGTTTTGACTGATACATTCACATAAAAAAATGATCCAAGGTATATAAAAATTAAGCTCTCTAAGACAATGCTTAGGAGACTCTAAAGATTTTGGGTTGATACATAAGTTCCAAATATGACTCTTATTTATAATTATAGGATCACCCCACCTTATGCTAATTGTCTGATGTGGAAGAATTCTACTATTTGTAGATAGTATATTCACCAAACCTACATTAATTTTCAATGCGAGATAAATAACATACTAAGAATTACGTCACGTATGTGCAAAGTATTATGAGATTTTATACTGTATTGATAGCATTTTTTTTACCACGAATATAATTATATTATCTTCATAAATAATAAAAACTTGTAAGATCTCTCTAAACAATATTTGAGAAACTTAAACGATTTTGGGTTGATATCTAAGTTTCAAGGACGACTCTAATTTATAATCACATTATCTCCCATCTTATGATACTTTTTCGATGTGGGACAAATCTTCTATTTGATCATAGTATATTCACCACACTTACATTATTTTTCAATGTGGGACAAATAACATACTCTCTCCATTTTCCTATGATGTTCCTACTTTATAAAAATATATCTCACATATGTTCAGAAAATGGAAACATCATTAAAAAACGAAGGGATTATTAATTAGTACACCATTAAAATAATATTTATGATACTTTCTTAAATTATTATTTATGATATTTTCCTAAATTAATTTTGATTTATTTAATTTTCACATATTTATACTCTAGTCATATCATATTATCAATAATATAGTAGTAAAAAATATAAAATTTATACTCCAATGAAAGAATTTTTCGCTACGAATCCAAATATGTAAGTTTCAAAATTTTTTGCATTATATATATTTTTTATATTGATGATCAAAAATTTTTCTTACGTAAATAATAGTTGTGATATTAGAAATATTACATAAGATAGTTTTTGTAATCTTGCAAGATCTTAAAATATACTTTCCAAAAATTGAAAAAGATGATGTTGACCAATTGAATTGCTCGAAAAAATTCTCTTATATAGATATTATATATATATATATAATATCTCTCTATCTCGTATATATATAATCTATATATATATATCTATTATATATATATATAGGTTCTTATGAGTCCGCCATTTGTGTAACTTCAGCCCCTTTTTGTGTAACTTCAACTAAAGTGTGAATTCGACTATATAAATTTGAATTTATGAAACTTCAAGACAAATTTATGTCATTTTAGACTTTTTATGAGTGTAACTTCAGTCATTATGAGTGTAACTTCAACCGTTATTTATGAAACTTCAAACTAAAATGTGATTTCGACTATATAAATTTGAATTTATGAAACTTCAAGACAAGTTTATATGATTTTAGCCTTTTTAGGAGTATAACTTTAGTCATTACGAGTGTCACTTCAACCATTATTTTTGTACTTCAAACTAAAATTTGATTTCGATTACATAAATTTGAATTTATGAAATTTCAAGACAAGTTTATGTGATTTTAGCCTTTTTATGAGTGTAACTTCAGTCACTACGAGTGTAACTTCAACCATTATTTGTGTAACTTCAAGCTAAAATGTGATTTCGACTATATGAATTTGAATTTCTGTAACTTTAAGACAATTTTATGTGATTTTAGCCTTTTCTGATTGTAACTTCAACCATTATTTGTGTAACTTCAAGCCTTATATGTGTAACTTTAACCTAAAATACAATTTAATTTTAGCATTTTTATGAGTGTAACATTTTACTTTATTAGTGAAACTTCAATTATTATTTGTGTAACTTTAGTCATTTATAGGGTAATTTTATGCATTAGTCTTTTCTAGTGTGACTTCAGTCCAAACTAGTCAAATTTCAGTCCAAATCTCTGTAACTTCAGTCCAAACCTACGTAACTTCAGTCCAAACCTATGTAACTTCAGTTATATAACTTTAGTCTAAAATAGTGTAACTTTAGATCTAGAAATATAAACACCATAAAAAAATAAAAAAACGAAATCTAAAATAAAAAAATAAAAACATAACAAATTCAAAAAAAAACATAAAACATATAAAAAAATGTGTAACTTCAACAAAAAAACTGTGTAACTTCAATCATTATATGGGTAACTTCAGTCATTATATGGGTAACTTCAGTAACTAAAAGTGTAACTCCAGTAACTATTTGTGTTACTTTAATAAATAATATGTGTTACTTTGATATATGTGACTTTAATAAATAAGACATGTAACTTTAATAGAGAATTTGTGTTACTTTAATATACAATATGTGTAACTTTAATAGAGAATTTGTGTTACTTTAATATACAATATGTGTTACTTTAATATACAATATGTGTTACTTTAATATACAATATGTGTTACTTTAATATACAATATGTGTTACTTTAATATACAATATGTGTTACTTTAATAAATAATATGTGATATTTTAATAGACGTCATTAAAGTTTGACCCACCTTTTCAGATCTAAAAAACAAAGAAAAACAGAAAAATAAACAAAACAAATATTTAAGCAAAACTGAAGAAGAAAAAGAAAAGGAAAAAGAAAAAAAAAAGAGAAATGAGAACACCACCAAAACCATGAGAACACCACCAAAACCATACCATTTTTCATATTTGAAAAAAGAAAAAAAGAAAAGAAAAGGAAGATGGTGGTACAAATCTGAAAAAAGAAAAAAAAAAAAAGAAGAAAAAGAGAGGAGGAGGAGGCATGGGAGGACGACGGAGTGACGGCAGGGGGCGGCAGCCGGCAGGGAGGGCGGCAGCCAGTAGGGCGGTGGCAGGGGGACGACATGGGCGACATGGGGGCGGCGCGGCAGGCGTGGAGGCGTGGCGTGGAGGCGGATGTGTGGTGCATGCGGGTGTGTGGTGGAGGCGGAGGCGTGGAGGCGGCGACGTGGAGGTGGCAGGGGAGGAGGTAGGTGGTGGTGGGATTTTTTTTTATTTTCAGATCTACATATATATATATTGTAGATCCTTTCTATATATATATATAATATATATATATATTTTATATATATATATTCTATATATAGATATTATCTACTCGTCTATATATCTATCATATATCTATATAGGGGCGGGTTCCCGTGCGAACTTAAGTTCGGTACGAACTGTACGAACTAGTCGGATACACCTAGCACTACTACCAGATACATCTGCCACTACTACTAGATACACATGATATACATGTATCCCGTAGTATTTAGACATGTATCCCGTAGTATTCATAAATGTATCCATTGCCAT